>WNWK01009498.1:0-76253 GCA_009830355.1 Cherax destructor
TCAACCCCAGGTCCTGACACGAGGCTAGTACATGGTTAAGGATGTTTTGGGTGTTGGAGAATCCGGTGGTGGAATCATTATATCATCAACAAAACTGATCATATAATGATGGGGCTGGCTAGGCATAGCATTAAGTAAGGCATTAATTAGAATATTGAATAGAGTGGGACTGAGCACACCTCCCTGTGGGGTTCCTAATTCAAAGTCTTTAGTTATACTTCTATGCCCCTGGAACAACACAGAAGACTTTCTGTTGGACAGGTAGCCTTTAATCCAGCGGAGAAGCCATCCTCCAACATCCATTCTGGCAAGTTCACTAATGATTACATGTCTGTTGGCAACATCAAAAGCAGATTTAAGGTCAAGGAAGGTAGTGTATGAGCTGTCAGTGTGCAGAGTGAGAAAGGTGGCTATGCAATGGTGCACACTCCTTCCATGCATGAAACCATGCAACCGGGGAGACAAAAAATGTTTGATTCTGTACATGAGACGATTAAGAATCATCCTCTCAAATGTTTTACATAAGCAGCTAGTAAGAGATATTGGGCGAAATGAATTTTGTTGATTGGGCTTAGGAATGGGAATGATGAGGCTGTTGGTCCAAGATTTAGGGAGAATTACTGGAAACGTTTAAAGTCCCTTGACCTGTACTCCTTGGAATGTAGGCAAGAAAGGCACATCGTAATTTACACCTGGAAAATCCTAGAGAGAGTGATTCCAATCTGCACTCAGAAATCTCTCCCAGTGAGGGCAAAAGAATCGGCAGACGGTGCAAAATCCCCCAGTGAAACGCAAGGATACCGTGAGTACACTGAGAGATAACACAATAAGTGTCAGGGGCCCATGGCTGTTCAAAAGCCTCCCATCATACATAAGAGGGATTACCAATAGATTTCTGGATGCCTTCAAGAGGGAACTGGACATATACTTAAAGTTAGTGCCTGACCAGCTGGGCTATGGCTCATACGTTAGATTGCATGTGACCTGGAGTTTACCTGGAGAGAGTTCCGGGGGTCAACGCCCCCGCGGCCCGGTCTGTGACCAGGCCTTATGTTGATTCAGGGCCTGATCAACCAGGCTGTTACTGCTGGCCGCACGCAGTCCAACGTACGAACCACAGCCTGGCTGGTCAGGTACCGACTTAAGGTGCCTGTCCAGTAGTAACAGCCTGGTTGATCAGGCCCTGATCCACCGTGAGGTCTGGTTATGGACCGGGTAGGGAGGCGTTGACCCCCGGACTACAGGTAGCAGTTAAGTCGCTACCTTCGACCTCTGGTAACATACAAGCGTGACCCCACTGCTTCACATCATGTACGAGGCACAGTTAGGCAAGGCTAGTTGATATCTTTCTATAAACCTGTATACGTACCTACGTGTGTGTGTAGTAGTAGTAGTGTATATATATATCCAGTCACATAAGAACGTAAAAATATAGGCCTATTGATCCACATGCTAGGCAGGTCCAATTCACAGGCAACATTTGTCTAACCGGCTGCCGGGCGAGTAGGCACTTCAGTGTTTCAAAGGCACTTGTGCTCGCTTCAGTGGCTGCTTGGCAATCTGTCTCATTCATATCTTGTTTCTCTCAGTTTCCAACCTGTACCTTCCAATATACATTCAATTCTAAATTTATCTTACCTGAATCCATTGGTACACACATTCACACGCGCGCGCGCACGCAACAGGCCTAGTGTCTAATCGACATGTGCCTAGGACAAAATGGTAACTAACTAACTTTGTTTCTATAGCATTAACAAATAAAATAATCCATTCTCTTGTACTCTGTGTAACTCATCTAATGACCATATAAACTGTTATTGCAATACAATTAATTGTTTTAATTTGTTTGATCTGATTTAATAAATTGCATTACGTTCAACATATGTTCAAAATAAATTGTCTACTATAATTTTTACCATTTAGTCTATTGTTAATTAATTTTAAGAATGCCCACAATGCTCTGCATATT
This sequence comes from Cherax destructor, assembly GCA_009830355.1. Lineage (NCBI taxonomy): Eukaryota > Metazoa > Arthropoda > Malacostraca > Decapoda > Parastacidae > Cherax > Cherax destructor. The sequence continues at coordinate 1,970 of WNWK01009498.1, forward strand.
AGGGGCTTTTGGCATGTACACCCCATTTATATCTAGAACTATGTACATCTTTGTATCATGTCACAATAAAAATTATTATTATTATTATCATTATTATTATTACTATCGTTTACGCAGAGATTACCTTCATCACGCTTAAGAGAATGACATTGACATTGACATTGGTCCAGGATAACTTCTAGTTGTCTGTGATTTGTTCCAGCCACAGACTTTTTATTCTTTATCACCCAATTCAGTTATATTTTTTGTAACAGACACCAGAATTAAGCGACTTTATCCTCGAAACTCGAATATAACAACAACTTTCAAACTTCACTCTACGACCATTACTGGCCGCCATATCTCGCTTTATTAGCGAAAACTGACACACAGACTACAAAACACTGTCAAATAAGACCCACCTGAGGGAGAGAGACACCTGTGTCTGCGGCAGAAGGGTCCCACCTACCGCAGGAGCTGCAGAAGCCAGCCAGCCTTCCCAGCTACCCACTATACACTTCACCAGCCGCCTACATACGCCCATTGTGCCATTTTTAATGCTGGAGACCATCACTGTAACTCCCGAGGGAATAAGATGTGAAGAAGCTGCAGTGATCACCTGGGTATTATTGCCTGTGTTGAGACCTACGGTACACTGGCCTCTCTGTTGAGTGCTGCAGGAATTCATACCGAATTTAGTTCTAGCGGGAGAGGTGGTGGGGGTGGGGGATTCTTTCTCGGGTCATGACCCACGTAGGTCATTTGACAGAGGTCAATTAAATAAAAGTAACCCTAAATGGTAAACAGAATACATTATTGTTATAATAAAAAAGAAGTGGTAAGCCCACTAGGGTGATACAGCACTGCAGGGTAGGGTGTGTGGACTGGTAGAGTTTGTATGGGCGGTGACGAGTGTTAGACGAATTATAATGAAAGGTTGTGTAATAAATCTATTGCTGTCAAAAAGGAAGTCTGTGTCACCTTTGTAACTTGTGAGTTCATTACCTTTGTAGATTGTTAGTTCATTACCTTTGTAACTTGCTCAGCTATCAAAACTTTGGGGTCCAGTCCCTGGACCCATTATGTACCTCTGTAATCTTTTGACTACCGCCCACAGGATGGGTATGGGGTGCATAATAAAGATATCAAACTAGAACTGTGTCAAAGGTGAGTGCGTCAGCGAAGAGGAAGATAAAGTAAGGGTGTAAACAGACCACAAAACACCTCTTGGTTAAGAAGGAAAGCCTTTACAGCAAATTTCCTAAATTTGCTTGTAACAGATAAGTGAAATGTAGATATACGTAAATCCAAATGTACAATTGTTAACCCTTTTGGGGCCTAGTGCCTAGGCCTTTTGTGTATGCTCTTGCGCTACCGTCCACAGGATGGGTATGGGGGGCACAATAAACTGGCCACTTCGGTGGCAAAATCTAAATCTAATCTTTACCTGCGCTTTAAAATATAAGAATACTATTATGATTATTAACCAAAAAGGGATATTATTATTATAATCAAATAGAAGCGCTAAACCACAGGGGTCATACAGCACTGCCTAAAAAGTGATAGAAATCAGACCTGAAAGTGACGCCAGATCCAGGGGCCAATTTTAGTTTTTTTTCCCCAGGATGCGAGCCACAACAGTCAAGTAAGTCCTGGGTAGCGTATTATTGAAAGCTTGATCGTATGTCTCAACTTGTCTAGGATTTGACCTCGGGAACTCTGGGTAGTGAGCCAAGCATTCTACAACTGCACCACCAGCTGCATTACAAATAACAAAGGTCAAAAAATGGATAACAAAAATCAAAATAAAATTTGAATTTTAAAATAATGAAAACACTCCAACAATCTAACATTGTCATCTAGGTATTTATAACTAACATAGGTGATGAGATAAGTTAGTTTAATATCTTTATTATGCACCACCATACCCATTCTGTGAAGTGCAGTCACCCCATACCCATCCTAGGGACGGATGAGACTGCCTACTTAAATATCTGCTTAAGAAATATGTTCAGTTTTTAAGTCTTATTTTCTCTTTTATTCTAACAAGTGAATAAAGAGAAGCGACGATGACAAAATACAAGAACACAGTCACTAGATATTTGGATAGTTTTATTATGCACATCATTCTCATCCTGTGGAGTGCAGTCACCCCATACCCATGCTGGGGACTGCAGCTCACCCCATACCCATGCTGGAGACTGCAGTCACTCCATACCCATGCTGGGGACTGCAGTCACCCCATACCCATGCTGGAGACTGCAGTCACCCCATACCCATGCTGGAGGCTGCAGTCACCCCATACTCATGCTGGGGACTGCAGTCACCCCATACCCATCCTGAAGACTGCAGTCACCCCATACCCATGCTGGAGGCTGCAGTCACCCCATACTCATGCTGGGGACTGCAGTCACTCCATACCCATGCTGGGGGACTGCAGTCACCCCATACCCATGTTGGAGGCTGCAGTCACCCCATACTCATGCTGGGGACTGCAGTCACTCCATACCCATGCTGGGGGACTGCAGTCACCCCATACCATCCTGTTTGAAGATGACAGAAGTGTCATGGGTGGCAGTCTGTGTTGGAAAGCACCACTGAACATATACCTCACACAGCGCCCCAGAAGTGGCAGATAAACTTGGTTTGATCAAAGGGGAGAACAACTTCAACTTCTCGGATGAAATGTCATTGATTAACATCAAAGGTATATATTATAAACGCGGGGGAAGAGAGGCTCAGTTGGTATTATCAGTCAGGGAGAGACTCAGTCTTAGGGGAAAATGGCACAGTAATGGCATAAATAAAAAGTATGAAAAATGGCACATGGAACCTAGCCTAACCAACATCCAATACTAACATCCTAACCTAACATAACTAGCATCCATAACTAACATATTTTAATCTAACATAACCTAATCATCTTTCATCTTCGATTTTTTTTTTTTTGGGCCTGATTAATTAAGGACTGGGCCGCGTGGGTGTTGACCCCTAGATCATCCTCCAGATAGGTGCCATTATTACTCTGCAAGGAGGGACTCAGGCACAAAACACAGGGTTAGGAGCGACTCCCTCAGGGTGATCATATTAGTATTATGGTTTATAGTTTCTGGGAATGATAGGAATGGAGGTAGTTGTGCCGCATGAGCGGCTAGTTTATTGTGTACCCGCAGCTCATCCTGTGAGCTATAGCACAAAAAACAGGTTTACAGAGGTCACAGTGGGTCTTTGTCAGACCCCATTGAGCATTGTTACACTGATAAGACATGTGCAACAGTTGGGTAACTTTATTCAGAGACGTTTCGTCTACACAGTAGGTTTCTTCAGTAGAGTACAGAGGAGGCAGCAGAAACACTAGAGATGTAAAAACGATGTACTCAGTCCATTACTCTTGAAGACGTAGTTTTGAGGTGGTCAGTCCATCAGCCTGAAGAAGAGTATTGCTCCATAGTCTGAAACACTGTGAAGGTGAAGCAACGGTATGGAGACATATTGTCAAAGGTGAGGCGCAGATAATACTGACGACAGGAGAGGGGAAGCCCATTAGTAAAAGAATGTAATCACTGAGAGAGCAAGTCCCTCTCAAATCATACTAGTTTTACCACATTTCTTGATCTAAAATCTGCATTTGATATCGCGAACAGAACTGTTATACTACATGAACTAGCCAAAATGAATATTGGTGGTAGCCTACTCTGCTGGATAATAGGATACCTGTCAAACAGAGTATCCTCTGTCCTCTACCAAGGCTTTAGAAGCGAGTCTAAAGAAATGTCCCTAGGTACACCACAGGGAGGAGTTCTCAGTCCCATGCTATTTAATATTCTGATTAATGCCCTCCTAAATGCTCTACCTGCCTCACCTAAACATATAGCTATAAGCTATGCTGATGACATCATGATCCATACAACAGGGCATAAAAAGATGAGTTCCGTTCTTAATGAAGTTCAAGCAATTTGTAATCGACTAGGCCTCATAATATCTTCCTCTAAAACAAAGATATTAACAAGCAAACGACATCCCCACCCATCTATTTGCAGGGTGAAAACATTAGCTACGTTAAAACTTACAGATATCTTGGTGTAGATGTACCCTTTACCAAATCTACTATACCACAACTAAATAAAAATGCAAAGATAGACTAAATGCTCTTAAAGCTGTTGCTGGATACAACCCAACTATGGTGCTAATGTGAGAATCGCGAGAATGATGTACATAGCCTATATTAGGTCCTTAATTGATTATGCTGCTCCCATGTTGATATTAGCTCGAGAAAGTTCTCTCCGACCCTTGGAGTTAATGAAAAATGAAGCTCTCAGAATTATTCTTGGCTGTCCCAAATCTACAAAGGTTCTTAATATGAGGAAGGAGCTTGGTATTACTAGTATCAGTGATAGGATTATTGAGATTAACACTGTACTTGGTATTAGATTGTTAAGAAATGAACCAGACACTGTCACAATGAATCTTACTAAATGTCTAGAAGTAAATACTCACAGATCTAAATGGATTGTGAAAACATGCAATTACATTAAGTTTTACAACCTGCATGAATTGTATCACTGTAGGCAACAAGAGCATTTCACCCCTCCATGGAAGATGTGTTCATTTAATATCACATACCTGCAAGTCCCTCCCAAGAAGCTCATTGCTAGTAATCCCTTCCTTAAATCACTTGTTAAAGCAACTGCTCAAGAAGAAATTTATCGCCTAGCTGGTAGTAATAAGTTATCTCAAGTTATATACACTGATGGATCTAAACAGGAGTCTTCTGGCAGGGCTGCATCTGCTCTGGTTGCCACCTCCCTAGTTAAGAACAATAATAATTTTTTTGAACTAGGCATAAGAATTAACAACTGGGCGTCTACACTGCAAACTGAATTGTTTGCAATCCTTATGGCACTAAAGCTAACTTATGTCACTGAGCTTGACTCTATCATTATTACTGATTCTATGTCATCTGAAGGCTCTTGACTCCTATAATGACTCTAACAGCATGCTCATTGGAGAAGCCAGGTATAGATACTCAAAAATCCGGGACAAAGGAATTAAAGTACATTTGCTATGGATTCCGTCACACATTGGATTACTCCTTCATGATAAAGTTGATATGTTAGCCAAGAAGAGCACCCATAAGGAGAATGTAGAATATAACTTTGGTATATCTGTGTCTAGCATTAGGAATAATATTAGAGAGAATAAATAATGAAAATGATAGCTATAGGAATGCAGTTAGAAGCCTGAGTAGATCTATAACCCACTATGATAACATGAATGTAGATAAGTATGTTTATGGAGCAACTTGCAATGTGAACAGACTGACTGATGTTGTAGTGGCCAGGCTTAGGCTTGGCTACAAGTACTTCTGGCAGTTTGGGAGATACACAGATGATGGTCAAACTAAATGCAAATTATGTGATCAGGCATATGGTCACTGTCTTGAACACTATGTGCTGAATTGTCCACTTATTGAGGAATATAGAGATAGACAGTATAATAACCTATGTGACATGTCAAGATATCTTATTAGTGAAGGTAGGATACCATTATTCTAAGCAAATTTCCTAAATTTGCTTGTAACAGATAAGTGAACTGTAGATATAAATCCAAATTAATTTCCATGAACGTGCCTATCTGTGCTCATGATAATGCGAGCACAGATGGGCATGTTTGTGGAGCAACCTGCAATGTGAGCAGACTGACTGATGTTGTAGTGGCCAGGCTTAGGGGTTGGCTACAAGTACTTCTGACAGTTTGGGAGATACAGATGATGATCAAACTAAATGCAAATTATGTGATCAGGCATATGGTCACTGTCGTGAACACTATGTGCTTAATTGTGCACTTAATGAGGAAATATAGAGATAGACAATATAATAACCTATGTGACATGTCAAGATATCTTATTCATGAAATAAGATACCTGCTTGTAACAGATAATTGAAATGTAGATATAAACCCAAATGTACAAGTTACCCCTTTGGGGCCTAGTGCCTAGGCCTTTTGTGTATCCATATGCTCTTGCGCTACCGTCCACAGGATGGATATGGGGTGCACAATAAACTAGCCACTTCGGTGGCAAAATCTAAAAATCTAATCTAATCCTCTCAAATCCATACCTTCTCTCATGTAACTAAGTCGTCAGACAAAAAACGGGTCGAAGATGTTCTGTGTACCAAGATACCGTTGTGTTGCACTGTCTGACAGAATGAATATGGTAATGGTATATACAATACCGACAAGTTCATAAGACACATGTGCAACAGTTAGTTAACTTTATTCCGAAACGTTTCGCCTACACATCAGGCTTCTTCAGTCGAGTACAGAGGCAGCAGAAGTTACCTAACTGTTGCACTTGTGTCTTACTTAGCAACTTGTCTCAGTACTGTATACCGTTATCACATTCACATTGTTACATTGCTAGAAAGGGATGTTAGTTGCTGAATATAGTTGCACACAGTGCTGTAAGAAATTCAGTCTCAAAATTGCTTTCTTGTTACCACTAAAAAAAATTAAAAACAAACACTGGTCATAGCTGGATTGTAATCTCGAAGACAAGTTTGTTCATCTAGTCGATGCAAAAGTGGATACAACCTGCTATTATTATAATCAAAAGAAGCGCTAAACCACAGGGGTTATACAGCGGATACAACCTCAAGATTTCAGAGATCTTATTATTAACAATGAGGTGTTTTGACATATCCTGTAAGGTCTGCATGGAGGTCTCTCCGAAATGTTGGATATTTGGACATTTCATTATTATGGTTAATGGATCTGCTAGTTTCTATCTGTACTGTTCTACTTTCCTCAAGCTCTTTTCCTAGTTCCTTTCTGACAATGTTTCGTAAACTTGTTTGAAAAAAAATTATACTTAATTAAGATTCTCAGTAATTCTTGTTTAGCTAATTCATCAGCATTGTCATGCTCCTGGAGGCCTCTGCAAGAGGGAATCCACAAAAACTTAACTGTAATCCCTTTCTTAATTTGTGTGTATCTTCATACACAAGCAATGGTACATTCAAGTCCCAGGCTATTTAATAATAATAATAATAATATCTTTATTTACTACAAGTACATGTACATGGTATACAGGCTACTGACATCAATGACATACTACTATATAGAAAGTCCTTGTTATGCTGAGCATTTCGGCAGATTGGTCAGTGTCTAGGATGCGACTACACGTCGACTAACACCAGTACCATTTACTGATGGAACATAGACAACAGGTGTAAGAAACAGCCAATGTTTCTCCCCTGGCTGAAACGACCCAGGCACTCGTGTGAAGCGAGCTTTAGCCCAGACACAGAGCCCTTTAGAACAAGTAATGAGGAAAGAGTCATTTACAATTACACTGTGTGGTCGTAGTTTCCACAAGCTTGATCAAGAGCGGAAATGAGGTTAAATCCATGAAAGGGAAGGGTAGCTCTGATTCCTTAGATCAAAAGCCCTTCCCAGCATCAGAGAACCCCTCCCCATTATGGGGAGGAGATATAATTGTTGAGTATTATTATTATAATAAAAAAGAAGCTCTAAACCACAGGGGTCATATATAATTGTTGAAAATATCTAAATAAAACAAGACAAAGTATTCTAGTTAGGTGAACCCAAGTCATCGACTCTGTAACAAAGTCTACCAACATAGCATACAAAATAGAAGAGTCTGTGAGACAAATATTAATGCTGTCTTGCCCTTGATGGGAGGGTAAAGGAGGGAGGGAGGACTTGATGCTGATCACGGGCTTTTGATTGAAAGGATTATCATCATCCTCACCTTTTTCGAGTCCAATCCGATTACTTCCCACCCCCAGGCGCTGTATGACGTCTGCTGTTTTGCTCTTACCTGGCGTATACCTGGAGAGGGTTTCGGGGTCAACGCCCCCGTGGCCCTGTCTATGACCAGGACTTGTGGATCAGGGCCTGATCAACCAGGCTGTTACTGCTGGTCACACACAAACCGACATACGAACCACAACCCAACTGGTCAGGTACTGATTTTAAGTGCCTGTCCAGCGCCTTCTTAAAAACAGCCAGGGATCTATTGGTAATTCCCCTTATGTATGCTGGGAGGCAGTTGAAGTGTCTTGGGCCCGACACTTATTGTGTTTGCTCTTAGCGTTCTCGTGGCACTCCTGCTTTTCACTGGGGATGTTGGAAAAATAAACACATAAGCAGTATAATGTGATCCTTTATTGACAACGTTTCGCCCACGCAGTGGGCTTTATAGAGTCACAGACAGATCTGTCTGTGAATCGATAAAGCCCATTGCGTGGGCGAAACGTTGTCAATAAAGGATCACATTATACTGCTTATGTGTTTATTTTTCCATTGTATCGGTATTTTATACCATTTATTTTCATTGGGGATGTTGCATCTCCTGCCGAGTCTTTTGCTTTTGCAGGGAGTGATTTTCGTGTGCAAATTTGGGACTAGTCCCTCTAGGATTTTCCAAGTGTATATTATCATGTATCTTTTTCGCCTGTGTTCCAGGGAATACAAATCAAGGGACTTCAACTGTTCCCAGTAATTTAGGTGTTTGTGCATACATAAGCATTATTATGTACTCACCTATGGGAGATCCTGAAGAGAAGTTGCAGAGGTTGGTGGATGAGTTTGGTAGGGTATGTAAAAGAAAATTAAAAGTGAATATAGGAAAGAGTAAAGTGATGAGGATAACAAAAAATTAGGTAACGAAAGATTGGATATCAGATTGTGGAGAGTATGGGAATGTAGTTAGTGTAGTTCAGCAGATGGTCTATAGAGAGTGTATATCAGATGATTTAGGAGTGTATGTGTCAGCAGATGGGTCTATGAAAGATGAGGTGAATCATAGAAATGATGAGGAAATAAAGGTAAGTGGTGCACTGAGGAGTCTGTGGAGACAAAGAACTTTGTCCATGGAAGCAAAGAGGGGAATGTATAAGAGTATAGTTAAGTAAAAGGACACAAATGCAACTAATGTGACATTTTATTGTGGCAACGTTTCGCTCTCCAGGAGCTTTTTCAAGCCGTTACAAGCGATACATGGACACAGTGGGCTATTATATACTCTCAAAGTGAGGTGAAATACTAGTGGTGGTCGAGGTAGTAGTGATATATAACCTAAGATTTCAAGTTTACCGGAAACCTACAAATAAAAATGATCTCACACACTTCTATTCCAGTCAAGATACTAAGACCAAAAGAGGCATCATCATCGGATTCTTCCTAAGAGCTTACCGAATTTGTAGTCCTGAGTTTCTTGACGAGGAATGTACATACATTCACCAAACCTTCACTGATTTACATTTTCTTTCCTTTTTCATCAAAGATTGCAAGAAAAGAGCTCTTCAGATCATTAATTCTCCACGCGTCAACACCACTCCAAACAAAGTTATAATTCTTCCCAACAGCCAGGTTGCATCCAACATTTCTAAAGTATTTGCACAAGCTAACACTAGAGTCGCCATTGCTTCCAGTACTTCTATTAAGGATCTAACCAGGACTAAATCCAAGCACCATGAACCAGTCAACGCAGGGGTCTACACTATACCCTGTGGAGGCTGCGACAGAATTTATGTAGGAGAAACAGCAAGAAACCTCGAAACACGCATCAATGAACACATTAATGCATGCAGAAACGATAACCTGAACAACGCCTGCGTACAACACCGAAATTCCAACAATCATCTCATGAAATTCAAAGACGCCCGACTAGTAATCAAAGAAACTAATTTCCGTAGACGCAAATGCCTTGAATCAGCACTTATCTCTGTTTCTAACACAATTAAACAAAACAAAGGCAGCTTCACCATCTCTGAAGTCTTAGCAAGAATCCTCCTGAAAACAGTTAACCATACCATCACATAGTCTCTCCTGCTAATTCAACACAAGCACATCGTAGATGTGGAACACTCCTACAGGCCTTCTATATTTCAACCTCCAGCAAAAATATTTGTCTAACCTATTGTTATACTACCCAAGTACGTATTTGTTTTATCACCTTTTACTCATGTGCATATTGATTGTTCTACCTTATTGTATTACTACTACTACTACTACTACTTATATCACTACTACCTCGACCACCACTAGTATTTCACCTCACTTTGAGAGTATATAATAGCCCACTGTGTCCATGTATCGCTTGTAACGGCTTGAGAAAGCTCCTGGAGAGCGAAACGTTGCCACAATAAAATGTCACATTAGTTGCATTTGTGTCCTTTTACTTAACATATTGTCGGTAATTCTACCAATATTATTACAAGAGTATAGTTATACCAACGCTCTTATATAAGTGTGAAGCATGGGTGGTGAATGTTGCAACAAGGAGAAAGCTGGAGGCAGTGGAGAAGTCATGTCTGGGGGCAATGTGTGGTGTAAATATAATGCAGAGAAATCGTAGTTTGGAAATTAGGAGGAGGTGCAGGATTACCAAAACTATTATCCAGAGGGCTGAGGAGGGGTTGTCGAGGTGGTTCGGACATGTAGAGAGGATGGAACAAAATAGAATGACTTTGAGTGTATAAATCTGTAGTGGAGGAAATGCAGGGTAGGGGGTCGACCTAGGAAAGGTTGGAGGGTAAAGGAGGTTTTGTGTGCGAGGGGCTTGGACTTCCAGCAAGTATGTGTGAGCATGTTAGATAGGAGCGAATTTAGACAAACCCTTTTTAGGACTTTATGTGCTGTTGGAGTGTGAGCAAGGTAACATTTATAAAGGGATCAAGGAAACTGGCAGGCTGGACTTGAGTCCTGGAGATGGGAAGTACAGTGCCTACACTCTGAAGGAGGGGTGTTATTGTTGCAGTTTTATAACAAGTGTAAGCGCGCCTCTGTCAAGACAGTGATGGAGTGAATGATGTGAAAGATTTTGTTATTCGGGCCACCCTACCTTGGTGGGAAACGGCCGATGTGTTAATAACAAAAATAATAAATAACTTAAGTATATGCAATTGCAAAGGTTTAGTCCTAGCTCCTGGCCCTGCCCCTCAACTTGTGGCTTAGGAGATTTACACTCTCCTAGCCTCTTGGCCCCTGTAGTGTCTATTCTTAAAACTACGTATGGAGCCTACCTCGACTACTTCATCGAATTAGTTAGTTTAATATCTTTATTATGCACCCCATGCCCATCCTGTGGGCGGTAGTCAAAAGATTACAGAGGTACATAATTGGTCCAGGGACTTCATCGAAATCATAACACTTCCTGTCAAATACTAATAATATATGACAATTGCTCTTTAAAACCTGGCAGGAGATTCCCATAGAATTATGGAAAGGTAGAAAATTATGGAAAAATTATGGAAAGGTAAAGGTAGAAAGTTGAAAGTGAACATAGATAAGAGTAAGGTGATGAGGGTATCAAACGATTTAAATAAAGAAAAATTGGATATCCATGGAGGCAAAGAAGGGAATGTACGAAAGTATAGTGGTACCAACACTCTTATATGGGTGTGAAGCATGGGTTGCAAATGCTGCAGCGAGGAGGAGGCTGGAGGCAGTGGAGATGTCCTGTCTAAGGGCAATGTGTGGTGTAAATATTATGCAGAAAATTTGGAATTTGGAAATTAGGAGGTGTGGAGTTACTAAAAGTATTTGTCAGAGGGCTGAAGAGGGGTTGTTGAGGTGGTTTGGTCATTTAGAGAGAATGGATCAAAGTAGAATGACTTGGAGAGCGTATAAATCTGTAGGGGAAGGAAGGCGGGGTAGGGGTCATCCTAGAAAAGGTTGGAGGGAGGGGGTAAAGGAGGCTTTGTGGGCGAGGAACTTGGACTTCCAGCAAGCATGTGTGGGCGTGTTAGATAGGAGTGAATGAGAGACGAATGGTTTTTGGGACCTGACGAGGATGCTCTAGAAGATAAACAGAATGCAGATGTTATATACACAGATTTTGCAAAAGCCTTTGACAAGTGTGACCATGTGTTACTTAAATCCCAGTATGACTCAGTCTTTAGCGAGCCACTAACCAGACTGAAAATCGAAAACCTAAATGATTTTTTATGAGAGTGCCACAGAACTTGACAGACGCATGCCTTTCTGACATTATCACGAAGCCAAATGACTTCGAAAAGGCAATAAATGACATGCCCATGCACTCCGCTCCAGGCCCAGACTCATGGAACTCCATGTTCATCAAGAACTGCAAGAAGCCCCTATCACATGCTTTTAACATCCTATGGAGAGGGAGCATGGACACTGGGATCGTCCCGCAGCTACTAAAAACAACAGACATAGCCCCGCTCCACAAAGGGGGCAGTAAAGCAATAGCAAAGAACTACAGACCAATTGCGCTAACGTCCCATATCATAAAAATCTTTGAAAGGGTTCTAAGAAGCAAGATCGCCACCCATCTTGATACCCATCAATTGCACAACCCAGGACAGCATGGGTTTAGAGCAGGCCGCTCCTGTCTGTCCCAACTACTGGACCACTACGACAAGGTAGTGGATGCTCTAGAAGATAAACAGAATGAAGATGTTATATACACAGATTTTGCAAAAGCCTTTGACAAGTGTGACCATGGTGTAATAGCACACAAAATGCGTGATAAAGGCATAACAGGAAAAGTTGGTAGATGGATCTATAATTTCCTAACACGTAGAACACAAAGAGTAGTAGTCAACAGAGTAAAGTCTGAGGCAGCTACTGTGAAAAGCTCTGTTCCACAATGCACAGTACTTGCTCCCATCCTATTCCTCATCCTCATATCAGACATTGACAGGGATATAAGCCACAGTGCTGTGTCTTCCTTTGCAGATGACACCTGAATCTGTATGACAGTGTCCACCGTTGAAGACACTGCAAGACTCCAAGCAGACATAAACCAAATCTTTAAATGGGCTGCAGAAAACAATATGAAGTTCAATGATGAGAAATTTCAATTACTACTCAGATACGGAAAACGTGAAGAAATTAAAATCTCATCGGAGTACAAAACTAATTCCAACCACACAATAGAGCGAAAAACTAATGTCAAAGACCTGAGAGTGATCATGTCAGAGGATCTCACCTTCAAGGACCATAACAATGTAGCAATTGCATCTGCTCGAAAAATGACAGGATGGATAATGAGAACCTTCAAAACCAGGGATGCCAAGCCCATGTTGACACTTTACAGATCGCTTGTTCTATCTAGGCTGGAATATTGCTGCACACTAACTGCACCTTTCAAGGCGGGTGAAATTGCTGACCTTGAAAATGTGCAGAGAACCTTCACCGCACGCATAGTGCGATAAACCACCTCAACTACTGGGAACGCTTGAAGTTCCTAAACCTGTACTCTCTAGAACGCAGGCGGGAGAGATACATTATTATATACACATGGAAAATTCTCAAGGGCTTAGTACCAAACTTGCACACAAAAATCACTCCCTACGAAAGCAAAAGACTCGGCAGGCGATGTAACATTCCCCCAATGAAGAGCAGGGGTGCCACTAGCACGTTGAGGGACAACACAATAAGTGTGAGGGGCCCAAGATTGTTCAACTGCCTCCCAGCATACATCAGGGGGATTACCAACAAGCCCCTGGCTGTCTTCAAGCAGGCACTGGACAGGCACCTCAAGTCGGTACCTGATCAGCCGGGCTGTGGTTCGTACGTTGGACTGGGTGCGGCCAGCAGTAACAGCCTGGTTGATCAGGCTCTGGTCCAACAGGAGGCCTGGCCACAGACCGGGCCGCGGGGGCGTTGACCCCTGGAATTCTCTCCAGGTAGACTCCAGGTATGGTGTAATAGCACACAAAATACATGATAAAGGAATAACAGGAAAAGTTGGTAGATGGATCTATAATTTCCTAACATGTAGAACACAAAGAGTAGTAGTCAACAGAGTAAAGTCTGAGGCAGCTACTGTGAAAAGCTCTGTTCCACAAGGCACAGTACTTGCTCCCATCCTATTCCTCATCCTCATATCAGACATTGACAGGGATATAAGCCACAGTGCTGTGTCTTCCTTTGCAGATGACACCCGAATCTGTATGACAGTGTCCACCGTTGAAGACACTGCAAGACTCCATGCAGACATAAACCAAATCTTTAAATGGGCTGCAGAAAACAATATGAAGTTCAATGATGAGAAATTTCAATTACTACTCAGATACGGAAAACGTGAAGAAATTAAAATCTCATCGGAGTACAAAACTAATTCCAACCACACAATAGAGCGAAAAACTAATGTCAAAGACCTGGGAGTGATCATGTCAGAGGATCTCACCTTCAAGGACCATAACAAAGTAGCAATTGCATCTGCTCAAAAAATGACAGGATGGATAATGAGAACCTTCAAAACCAGGGATGCCAAGCCCATGTTGACACTTTACAGATCGCTTGTTCTATCTAGGCTGGAATATTGCTGCACACTAACTGCACCTTTCAAGGCGGGTGAAATTGCTGACCTTGAAAATGTGCAGAGAACCTTCACCGCACGCATAAGTGCGATAAACCACTTCAACTACTGGGAACGCTTGAAGTTCCTAAACCTGTACTCTCTAGAACGCAGGCGGGAGAGATACATTATTATATACACATGGAAAATTCTCGAGGGCTTAGTACCAAACTTGCACACAAAAATCACTCCCTACGAAAGCAAAAGACTCGGCAGGCGATGTAACATCCCCCCAATGAAGAGCAGGGGTGCCACTAGCACGTTGAGGGACAACACAATAAGTGTCAGGGGCCCAAGATTGTTCAACTGCCTCCCAGCATACATCAGGGGGATTACCAACAAACCCCTGGTAATATAGCTTAATTTCTTACATTTTAGATAAAAGTATCTCCTAAATGGCTAATAGAAATGGAGTAAAAATTTACATGCTAAAGATTTTTAATGTTTTAAACTTGTTAAATCTTTCAGCATGATAGACTAATTTCTTTATGGTCCAGAAGAGCATAACTTAAACCCTATTACTAAAATGGTAACTGGAGGCAATAAAGCACACTAAAAATAAATTTTAATTAACATAAACTAATAGTGAAAGTCACAAGCCAACCAGAAGCAGCATTTTCCAGTTATTACATGGAATCTAACAAGTCCAAGGAAAGTATTAACTGTTAATAAATTGGCAAATCTGAAGCTACAGAGCCCCTAAAGGTTTAAAGCTTGTCAGAAGAGGCATTCTTTTTTCTTTTTTCAACTGGCTGTATCCCACCAAGGCAGGGTGGCCCAAAAAGAAAAAAATTCTTTTTAAATTTAGTAATACATACAGAAGATTTTTTTTTTCAACTGGCTGTATCCCACCAAGACAGGGTGGCCCAAAAAGAAAAAATTTCTTTTTAAATTTAGTAATACATACAGAAGGGGTTACTAGCCCCTTTCTCCAGCGTTTTAGTCGCCTCATACGACACGCACGGTTTAAAGAGAAAGAATCCTTTTCCACTTCCCCATGGGCATTCTCTAGTTAGATAGAAAATCTATTTTAAAATTTGCTTAATAAAATTGGCTCTTACACAGCCCAATAACAGAACCTTTCCTTGAGCAAAGCAGTGCTAAAATTTTGAAGATGACCAGTGGAGGCATTTTCAAGTTATTATATGGAGTCCATTGATTCTAAGGTATTTAGACCAACCACACTGGCAAAGTTGTACCTAGACAAACTTGTAGGATATCATCCTTCACATAAGATGCATCCACAATTAATAACTACCATTTAGATGAGGCATAGTCAGGATATCTCATGAAAAAAACTATTATCGTTTTAAAAGTAAAAGCGGTAGATTGGCACCTACACACTGTAACAATCTCAGCCTACATCAAAGTAAAATACAATAAACCTCAAAATAATACTTTAAATTATAGGCAAAATCCACGGGTAAAATTGTACATTCAACCTCTTTATTTTCAATCTTCATTGCGGTGGCTGAAAATTGTGTGTACTGTACTACAGTGGAACCTTGGTTTTTGTTTATCCTGGTTTTCGTCGAATTCGGTTTTCGACAACTTTTTTTTGTCAAATTATTGTCCCAGTTTTCGTTCGTCACCTTGGTTTTCGTCCGCCGTACTGAAAGTGTCCGCCTGCCCGCGCCCACACAAAGCATCCCACGCACGCATTCTGAGTCAGTCTGGCTTTATTGGTGGGTGGTAGTGCTTGTGGTAGAGGGTGGTAGTGATGATGGTGGTGGTAGAGGGTAGTAGTGGGTGGTAGTGATGGTGGTAGAGGGTGGTAGTGATGGTGGTAGAGGGCGGTAGTGGTTGTGGTAGTGATGGTGGTAGAGGGCGGTAGTGGTTCTGGTAGTGATTTTGGTAGAGGATGGTAGTGATGGTGGTATAGGGTGGTAGTGATGGTGGTAGAGGGTAGTAGTGATTGTAGAGGGTGGTAGTGATTGTGGCAGAGGATGGTAGTGATTGTAGTAGAGGGTGGTAGTGATTGTAGTAGAGGGTGGTAGTGATTGTAGTAGAGGGTGGTAGTGATTGTAGTAGAGGGTGGTAGTGATTGTAGTAGAGGGTGGTAGTGATGGTGGCAGAGGGTGGTTGTGATGGCAGTAGAGGGTGGTAGTGGTTGTGATGGTGGTAGTGGTTGTGATGGTGGTAGTGGTTGTGATGGTGGCAGAGGGTGGTAGAGATAAACTCTCCTCCCTCTCCCCTCCTCGCCGTCTTCCATACGAAAACAAGATTCTTCAGTACAGTGGAACCCCAGATTTCGTACTTAATTCGTTCCAGAAGGTCGGTCTAAATCCGAAACGTACGAAAACCGAAGAAATATTTCCCATAAGAAATAATGAAAATACAATTAATCTCTTCCAGACACCCAAAAATTTTAACAAAAAATACATTTTTGAAGAATAATTATAGTTTTTCATACAGAAAACAATGAGAATTAAATATAAAGCATTAATGAAATGGATAAATGAACATTTAAATGACTATTACATACCTTTATTGAAGACTCTTGTTGGCGTATGGAAGACGGCGAGGAGGGGAGAGGAGAGCTTATTGTTTGGAAGGGGAATCCCCTCCATAAGGACTTCAGGTATCAAAGCACTATCCAGGGTTACTTCCCTTCTTCGTCTTTTACTGGCACTGGACCCCTGTCGCACTAAAAATCTGTCCAGAGAGCTCTGTTTCTGGCGTCTCTAAGATTTGCCTAAAATGGGACAAGGTACTGTCACTGAACAGGTCATTCATAATGTTTTGGATGAACATGCGAAGTAATGCTCACTTGACCAGTGACAGAGCCAGACTGAGACACGTACGCATGAGTGGCGGCATCCCGGGCGGGTGGACGCATCTGATACGTACGATTTCCGGGTGGAGGTACGAAATCCGGACCAAAATTTTGCCCAACCAAGTGGTCTAAATCCGAAACGTATGATATTTGGTGCGTACGAAATCCGGAGTTCCACTGTAAAGTTAAAAGTGATTTAAATGTTCATTTATCCATTTCATTAGTGCTTTATATTTATTTCTCATTGTTTTCTGTATGTAAAATTATAGTTATTCTCTATAAAATGTATTTTTTGTTAATATTTTTGGGTGTCTGGAACGTATTAATTGAAATTACATTATTTCGTATGGGAAATATTGCTTCAGTTTTCATCAAATTTGGTTTTCATCAGACCCTCTGGAATAAATTAAAAACAAAAACCGAGGTTCCACTGTATATTAGTTACCCAGTAGAGCACTTTAGTGCATTTTAAGCTACTGTACATTTGTTACTTACCTTCAATTCAGGTAGGTGATGCCTAACATCCTAGAGTGGAGAGGGTGGCTGTGGCCCTACTGTGCCAAGGTGGAATCTTAGATTCACTAACACCTAACACTTGTGCAGTCTCCACGACACATGCATCACCACTCAGCATCTCGATTACCTTCAGTTTTTTCTTTCTAAATAGGCATAGTTTTACACTTTTAATTTTCTTCCTTGCTTCATCAGTGTCACCTGCATTTGGTGTGTAAATTTTTGTTTTTTTTAACAAACTGGTTGTCTCCCACCAAGGTAGGGTGACCCAAAAAAAGAAAAAAATTCTTTCACCATCACGGTCTTGCTAAAAGTGTACTGATACTACAGCTCAGATGTCCCTCCAAACTGCAATATCCCCACCCCTCTTTCAGAATGCAGGCACTATTTCCCATGATAAATAGCCAGAGACGAGATGGGGCGAAGTTATAATAATCAAGAGACAGGACAAATGTCTCCTCCTGAAAGTCTTGATCTGATCATATAGATGACCCTTCCTCTTTTTTACATGATGGGGCAAAGGAAAAGCCAAGCAATGTGCACTGAGGGAAATAATAATGGAAATTATGCCCTACTATTAAAAATTAAAATCTGAATTTAAATCACAGATTATTGAAAACACAAGCTTATGATCACCTGATTTGCAGTTGTGTCTGGGAAAATCACAAAGCATTATCAGTACCAGGGTTCTTTCCCTTTGTACCCTCCAATCTGCAAGACAGCAATTCTAGGTTCTCTACCCCTTAACCCTTTAACTGTCCAAACGTAGATATACGTTTGTACGCGTACTGCTCCGAACGTAGATCTACGTTTTATTTTTCATTCCTTCAAATTTAGTGCAATAGGCCTGAGTCGCCTAGACATGAGAGAATGGGTCTGCGCCCTCAGTGTGCGCAGTATTAAAAAAATCTGGGACCACTTAGTACCTTGGGGGAGCACTAGTTCAATTGAGTGCCAGCTAGAGCAAATAATGTGGCAAACACCATGGTTTCAATGATGTCATGTCGCATTAACACTCCCCTTATAAGATGAAAGTAAAAATAGGTTCGATAAATACACGAGTGGTTGTGGGTGGGTATGAGCTGGACCTGACTAGCTTGTGCTACTAGATCTGATGCTGTGCTCCTTCCTTCAGAGGATGTGACCTGACTAGGTGGATCATTGGTCTAAGCTGGGGGGGTGACATGACTTGCCTTGCATGGGCCAGTAGGCCTTCTGCAGTGTTCCTTCTTTTTTATGTTCTTATATATTCGGCAGGCTGGCTTTGGCTGTCTCTGCTGTCTATATCTGTCTATATCTATCTGTCCTATATCTCTGTATCTGTCTATATCTCTGTCTATCTATATATATCTGTAATATCTCTCTCTCTCTCTCTCTCTCTCTCTCTCACATGTACACATAAGTACAGTTATTATACATAGTGTAAATTACCTAGGATAACCCAAAAATTCCAGGCAAAGTGCTATACAATGCTTGTATATATATAAGACATAATACCATGACTGGCAAGTAATACGCATTGTCACTTCTGCATCGTGTATAATACCTGTTGGCTTACGAGCCGCACTCAGACTGAGACAAGCAGACGGAAAGACACACACACACAGGCAGATGAAAAGACACACACACAGGCAGACGGAAATACAGATAAGCAGAGCTAGACAGATAGACAGTGGAAACACGGAGAGGGTTCCCTGCTCCCATTCATCAATGTCATTGGGCTGTCAGTGTTATCTGACACTTGTCATAACACCATTCTTCAAGGAGTTTCATATACTCCAGGACACACAGGCAGACAGAAAGACAGATGAGCAGAGCTAGACAGAGACATAGACAGATGGACAGATAGATAGACAGATAGTGAAAACAAAGCAGGGTTCCCTGCGCACATTCATTCATCAATGTCATTGGGCTGTCAGTGTTATCTGACACTTGTCATAAAACCATTCGTCAAGAGTTTCATATTATACTCCAGGCACACATAGGCAGGCAAACAAAGACATATGCCGAACTAGACAGATAGATACAGATATATAGACAGATACAGATATATAGACAGATAGATACAGATATATAGACAGATAGATACAGATATATAGACAGATAGATACAGATATATAGACAGATAGATACAGATATATAGACAGATAGATACAGATATATAGACAGATAGATACAGATATATAGACAGATAGATACAGATATTAACAATAGACAGATACAAGCAGATGATACGAAAAGAAAAGATACACATCATTACTATATGACAGATAGATACAGTTATAAAATGATACAATTAGACAGATAGATAAAAGATATATAGACAGATAGATACAGATATAAAAAGACAGATAGATAACAGAGTAGTATTAGACAGATAGATACAGATATAAGACAGATAGATACAGATATATGACAGATAGATACAGATATATAGACAGATAGACTACAGATTTATAACAGATAGTATACAGATATATTGGACAAGATAGATACAGACTATATAGACAGATAGATACAGATATATAGACAGATAGCCTCAGTATATGCAGATGATACAGATATATAACATAGTACACTATATAGAAGATAGATACAGATATATATGGACAGATAGATACAGATATATATACAGATAGATCACGATTTATAGACATAGATCGACATATTAACAGAAAAATACAGAATACAGACTCAGATACAATATATAGACAGATAGATCACAGTATATAGACAGATAGATACAAGAATATAGACAGAATAGTAAACAGATTAAAGGACAGATAGATACAGATATATAGACAGATAGATACAGATATATAGACAGATAGATACAGATATATAGACAGATAGATACAGATATATAGACAGATAGATACAGATATATAGACAGATAGATACAGATATATAGACAGATAGATACAGATATATAGACAGATAGATAACAGATATATAGACAGATAGATACACAGATATATAGACAGATAGATACACAGATATATAGACAGATAGATACACAGATATATAGACAGATAGATACACAGATATATAGACAGATAGATAGACAGACAGACAGAGACACAGACAGTGAAAACAAAGCAAGGGTTCCTTGCACACATTCATTCATCAATGTCACTGCCTTATCAGTAGTTATCTGACAATTGTCAACACACCATTCTTCAAGGAGTTTCATATATAATCCAGGATGTCTAAAACATTGCTGGGACCTATAAATACTTCGTATATATTTATAGACAATAGTAAATGACCATGGCAGGTGAAATTGTTCACCTGTTGGTGTGATTGTGACTATTTGAGTACTATTTCAGTACCTAATATATTAGTGTTAGAACAAAGATTGGCTATGAAATCACAAGAACTATTATAAATTGTAATTACCAGAACATAAAAATTGTATAAATTAAAATAAAAACTAGAAAAAAAAGTATATCGGCATTTCTTCTGCAAGTGGCAGGACTTGATGTTGCCGTCAGGTGAGCATCCAGCACCAACTTGTCGGGCTTATATCTCGGTAAGTACTGGCCCTAAATTTTTTTTTTTGCCTATCCTGTTTATAAAAATGCGCTCTTCATTTTAAAAAAAATTTTTTTTTTTTTTTAAATATTCAGAGCAGTGCGCGAGTGAACGTAGCTCTACGTGTGGACAGTTAAAGGGTTAATTCACACAAGTGCCGGCTGTCTCAATGCACCGTGTTAAAACCTATTGTGATATAAAGTAGAAGTTCCAATGAAACCACTTAATAAAATGTTTAAATAAAAATTTTCAATGAAGTGTCAGTGTATTTTTACAAATATCCTAATAAAAATATACATATTAAAAAGAAAAATTATAAATAATTCAAATATTTTTTATTACATTATTCTAAACACAAACAAAGGCATATTGCAATGTACATTAGATAAAATTTGCTTATATGTACATCCATTAAATAATTTTTTTCAAATATTCTACTAAACAGGAATTTTAAAATCTACTTCGCTTCTGGCCACACTGGTAAAAAAACACCATGTCAATAACTGCAATATGATAATAAATTATACCTGTCAGAAATCTATTGTAGAATAGCGGCAAGACAAGTCAGGCTCTGCAAGTACGTCAGTGCTAAGGAAAGTTTTAACAAATTAACACTTTTTGCATGGAATATGACATAGCAAAGGGAGAGCAGCACTTAATGTTTAGCCTATTATTATTAGAATCAAAAGAAGGGCTAAACCACAAGGGTTGATGTTTAGCCTAGGGAGGAGGGGGGGGGGTAAATTACATTAGCTAATAATCAGAAATGTACACAATGCCTTCTAAAGTTTAAGGGATTAAAGGTGTCATGACCATTTGTTCCACTGAATGGCTATAAAAGAGTAAAGAGAAAATAATTTTATTCCAGAATTAACAGGTGAACACCTATATGAAACTGGCAGGTATTGCACTTCCATCAAGGAGGGAAAGGGGACATGGGTAATAGCACAAATATTTTTTACCATGAGCCATGAAAAAACTGGTACTAAATTCTTTTTTACAAATGCTTAGTTATTAATATCTTCAGTATCACAATGGCTGGAAGCTCAGATAATTAAAAATAAATGTCTGCCACATGGTCATGTATGACCCTCTCAACATCTATTATTATTATTACATAGAATAAACAAAGCGACAACCCTGAAGTCTTCTGACCTCTCCATTTAAAATAAAAAATATGGCAAAGTCCTCAGAGTATATCAATGTAAAATACACTTATGAAAAGTAACATGAAAAACTGATACTCATGTCTAGTATTTTTTTTTACATTTCATTCTATAATTTTCTTTGAGATAACTTTGTCATAACTACTGTACTGTATGTGTATGTAAATTCTTCAGCCTCATTACTATTATGCAGTAATGGCTCAACATAAATGAAGATAAAATGAGCTTGTCACCAGAATTCATTAAATACCGACTAAAATATTTCGGTTAAAAACAAGAGCCAAACAATACTTTATAATTAATCAATAGCACTAACTATATTTAAAAATTTATTATTTGTGCCTAATACTATTAAAATTAATTGACTAACATACTAAAAAATAATTACACGTCACGATTTTTCAAATGAAATAAGAAGAAATGATGAATTGGCCAGAAGACATCCATGCATGTGCCCATACCAACAGCCTCTTATGCTGTATATAGGACATCAGGTAGAATAAAAGATGTCGAACTCTTTATTATAAGAGCTGTACCCAAATATTCTTCAGTGCCTGACAATTTAATAGCCATTTTGACAAAAAAATATACAGCTAATAGATTCTAAGTGCATTGATAATGTTTTCCAAGGCAGTGCGAGCATCAGAAGGCTCAAACACATCTTGCAGAACGTTGAGTGCTGCCTGAGCATGTGACTGACACAGATCCTTTGCGTCCTGTACACCTCTTCCTGCCATAATCACACTGTGAATCTGAAATATTTAATTATTCATGTAAAAAAACAAAAATGAATATTTAACACAAGACAGTAATACCCATCTTCAGATATTTTTTTATTAGGCTACAGTTCTTGCAAAACACAAATACATTTTTTTAATTTACTAATGGGGAGGGAGGGTAGGCATGTCAGAACTAGATATAATACAAATTAAAGCAATTGCTGTTATTTATCCAAGAATTTTTCAAAGTTTGTAATATTATCCTCTATATTTTTTCATGTTTCCTAGTGTAAGCAACCGACAAACAAGCCAGCACACAAAGTGTTCAGTTCTTTAGCAGAATTGTAAAGTGTTCATTAAAAACTACTTACAATGCAAAAAGTGATATTGAAAAATCTGGTGCTTAAGCTTACCCACCCAAGGAAGCTCCCAGACAAATCAGTGTATGTATGTCATTGATTTTTTAACATCACCCATCTTCCACCACCAAAATAGGATGACTCCCCCAAAAAAAAAAAAAAATCCACCATTCAATCAACAGACTAATAATTATTAATTCTACAGTCCTGAACAATCTATTAAAATATTCATGGAAATTCCTAAACACTGTACATTTTATAGGAAAATAAAATATGAAACTACCATATACATTTCTTCACTAGCAGCATAAGACAATCCAAGTGACAGGTAGAGCTTATAGCTCACTTCTAGAAATACAAAATATTAAAACATGTGTACCTTTTTGAAGTCACAGTTTTCCAGAGAGTCTCCAGCAGAAGTGACAAGACTTAACAATGACAGGTCTCTCTGCAGGTGAAGGATGACAGGAGCAGAGGTCAAATCAAAGGCTGTCCCAGGAGGATAACGGTACAAATCGGTGAAGGGTTGCAGATCACTGTAAGCCTGAAATTGGATATACAGGCTGCACCATTAATGTCAATTTATTTTCATCTAGGAAAATTATCAAGCCTTTACAAAATAATGTAATGTACGAGTTAAATACACAAGTACAGTGGACCCCCGAGTTTCGTAAAAACTTCACTCCTGAAGTCTGCTCAAGTGCCATTACCGAACGAATTTACTCCCTTAAGGAAAAATTTCACGTAGGTTAGTCTATTTCAGACCCCCAAAAATACACTTCCACAAGAGCTTACAAAATTATACTTACATAATTGCACGATTTCCGGGGTATTCGTTAACCGAGGGTCCACTGTATGTAGTACAAAAATGCTCTAAAATATTTAAAAGTCTTAAGGCATTGTGTATATTTAGTACACATGTAGGTAGTAGGTTGGTAGTCAGCAACCACCCAGGGAGGTACTACCGTCCTGCCAAGCGAGTGTAAAACGAAAGCCTGTAATTGTCTTACATGATGGTAGAATTGCTGGTGTCTTTTTTCTGTGTCATAAACATGCAAGATTTCAGGTACGTCTTGCTACTTCTACTTACACTTAGGTCACGCTACGCAAACATGTACACGTTTATGTATACACACTCATCTGAGTTTTCTTTGATTTTATCTTAATAGTTCTTGTTCTTATTGCTTTTCCTTTCATATCCATGGGGAAGTGGAATAAGAATCTTTCCTCCGTAAGCCATGCGTGTTGTAAAAGTCAACTAAAATGCCGGGAACAATGGGCTAGTAACCCCTTTTCCTGTATAGCTTACTAAAAAGAAAAAGAAGAAAACCGTCAAAGTGGGATGTTTGAATGTGCATGGATGTTGTGCGAATGATAAGAAAGAGATGATTGTAGATGTTATGAATGAAAAGAAGCTGGATGTCCTGGCTTTAAGTGAGACAAAGCTGAAGGGGGTAGGAGAGTTTCAGTGGGGAGAAATAAATGGGATTAGGTCAGGGGTTTCAAATAGAGTTAGAGCTAAAGAAGGAGTGGCAATAATGTTGAATAATCAGTTATGGCAGGTAAAGAGGGAATATAAATGTATAAATTCAAGGATTATGTGGAGTAAAATAAAGGTTGGATGTGAAAAGTGGGTTATAGTAAGTGTTTATGCACCTGGAGAAGAGAGAAGTGTAGAGAGAGAGAGAGAGATTGATTTTGGGAAATGTTGAGTGAGTGTTTGGGGAGTTTTGAAAAAAGTGAGAGAGTAATTGTGGTTGGGGATCTTAATGCTAAAGTGGGTAAAAATGTTGTGGAGGGAGTAGTAGGTAAATTTGGGGTGCCAGGGGTAAATGTAAATGGGGAACCATTAATTGAGCTATGTGTAGAAAGAGGTTTGGTAATAAGTAATACATATTTTATGAAAAAGAGGATAAATAAATATACAAGGTATGATATAGCACATAAAGAAAGTAGTTTGTTGGATTATGTATTGGTGGATAAAAGGTTGATAGGTAGGCTTCAGGATGTACATGTTTATAGAGGGGCAACGGATATATCGGATCATTATTTGGTTGTAGCTACAGTTAGAGTAAAAGGTAGATGGGACAAAAAGAAAATGGCAACAACAAGTAAGAGAGAGGTAAAAGTGTATAAACTAAGGGAAGAGGAAGTTAGGGTGAGATATAAGCAACTATTGGCAGAAAGGTGGGCTAGTGCAAGTATGAGTAGTGGGGGTTGAACAGAGTTGGGATAGTTTTAAAAATGCAGTATTTGAATGTGGGGCAGAAGTTTGTGTCTATAGGAGGGTGGGTGCAGGAGGAAAGAGGAGTGGTGGAATGAAGAAGTAAAGGGTGTGATAAAAGAGAAAAAGGTAGCTTATGAGAGGTTTTTACATAACAGAAGTGTTAATAGAAGAACAGAGTACAGTGGACCCCCGGTGTTCGTCCTGCTAAAAACACGCCCTTTTATGTAAGTGTATTTTTTTAAATGCTTTTATAAGTGTAGTTTTGGGGGTATAAAAGGACTAGTCTACTTTACATTATTTCTTAAGGGAATAAATTCGGTTGGTAATGGCACTTGAACAGCATTCTGTTACAAAAAATGGACGAACACCGGGGGTCCACTGTATATGGAGAGTAAAAGAAAGGTGAAGAGAGTGGTGAGAGAGTGCAAAAGAAGAGCAGATAAAAGAATGGGAGAGGCTCTGTCAAGAAATTTTGCTGAAAACAAGAAAAAATTTTGGAGTGAGATAAACAAAGTAAGAAAGCCTAGGGAACGAATGGATTTGTCAGTTAAAAACAGAGTAGGGGAGTTAGTAGATGGGGAGCTGGAGGTATTGGGTAGATGGCGGGAATATTTTGAGGAACTTTTAAATGTCGATGAAAAAGGGAGGCGGTAATTTCATGTACTGGCCAGGAGGTACAACATCGTTTAGGAGTGAAGAAGAGCAGGATGCGAGTGTGGGGAGGTGCGTGAGGCATTACGTAGAATGAAAAGGGTAAAGCAGCTGGAACTGACGGGATCATGACAGAAATGTTAAAAGCAGGGGGATATAGTGCTGGAGTGGTTGGTATTTTGTGTAAAAATGTATGAAAGAGGGAAGGTACCTAGGATTGGCAGAGAGCATGTACAGTTCCTTTATATAAAGGGAAGGGGATAAAAGAGAGTGTAAAAATTATAGGGGAAGAAGTTTACTGAGTATATACCAGGTTATGTATGGCAGGGTTATTATTGAAAGAATTAGAGGTAAGACAGAGAGTAGGATTACAGATGAGCAAGGAGGCTTTAGAGTGGGTAGGGGATGTGTAGATCAAGTGTTTACAGTGAAGTATATATGTGAACAGTATTTAGATAAAGGTAGAGAAGTTTTCATTGCATTTATGGATTTAGAAAAGGCATATGATAAAGTGGATAGGGGAGCAATGTGGCAAATGTTGCAAGTGTATGGAATAGGTAGTAAGTTACTGAAGGCTGTAAAGAGTTTTTATGAGGATAGTGAGGCTCAGGTTAGGGTGTGTAGGAGAGGGGGATATTACTTCCCGGTAAAAGTAGGTCTTAGACAGGAATGTGTAATGTCACCATGGTTGTTTAATATATTTATAGATGGGGTTGTAAAAGAAGTAAATGCTAGGGTGTTGGAGAGGGTGGGATTAAATTATGGGAATTAAATGCAAATGGGAGTTGACACAGTTACTTTTACTGATGATACTGTGCTCATGGGAGATTCTAAAGAAAAGTTGCAAAGGTTAGTGGACGAGTTTGGGAGTGTGTGTAATGGTAGAAAGTTGAAAGTGAACATAGATAAGAGTAAGGTGATGAGGGTATCAAACGATTTAAATAAAGAAAAATTAGATATCACATTGGAGAGAGGGATTATGGAAGAAGTAAATGTTTTCAGATATTTGGGAGTTGACGTGTCAGTGGATGGGTCTATGAAGGATGAGGTTAACCATAGAATTGATGAAGGAAAAAAGGTGAGTGGTGCGTTGAGGTATCTGTGGAGACAAAATAAGTTATCCATTGAGGCAAAGAAGGGAATGTACGAAAGTATAGTGGTACCAACACTCTTATATGGGTGTGAAGCATGGGTTGCAAATGTTGCAGCGAGGAGGAGGCTGGAGGCAGTGGAGATGTCCTGTCTAAGGGCAATGTGTGGTGTAAATATTATGCAGAAAATTCGGAATGTGGAGATTAGGAGAAGGTGTGGAGTTACTAAAGTATTTCTCAGAGGGCTGAAGAGGGGTTGTTGAGGTGGTTTGGTCATTTAGAGAGAATGGATCAAAGTAGAATGACTTGGAGAGCGTATAAATCTGTAGGGGAAGGAAGGCAGGGTAGGGGTCGTCCTAGAAAAGGTTGGAGGGAGGGGGTAAAGGAGGTTTTGTGGGCGAGGGGCTTGGACTTCCAGCAAGCATGTGTGAGCGTCTTTGATAGGAGTGAATGGAGACAGTAAGGACAGTAATAGGTATAGTGGAAAAACAGAAAAGAGCAGGAAGGGTAAAGAGAAAGAAGGGTTTTTAAATGTATATTACACCAATAGTCATATTACACCAGTAGTCATAGGTGGAGGTAGTAGGTTGGTAGACAGCAACCACCCAGGAAGGTACTACCATCCTGCCAGGTGACTGTGAAACAGAAACCTGAAACTGTTTTACATGATGGTAGGATTGCTGGTGTCTTTTTTTCTGTCTCATAAACATGCAAGATTTCAGGTAAGTCTTGCTACTTCTACTTACACTTAGGTCACACTACGCAAACATGTACACGTTTATGTATACACACTCATCTGAGTTTTCTTTGATTTTATCTTAATAGTTCTTGTTCTTATTGCTTTTCCCTTTCATATCCATGGGGAAGTGGAATAAGAATCTTTCCTCCGTAAGCCATGCGTGTTGTAAAAGTCAACTAAAATGCCGGGAACAATGGGCTAGTAACCCCTTTTCCTGTATAGCTTACTAAAAAAGAAGAAGAAAACCGTCAAAGTGGGATGTTTGAATGTGCGTGGATGTTGTGCGAATGATAAGAAAGAGATGATTGTAGATGTTATGAATGAAAAGAAGCTGGATGCCCTGGCTTTAAGTGAGACAAAGCTGAAGGGGGTAGGAGAGTTTCAGTGGGGAGAAATAAATGGGATTAGATCAGGGGTTTCAAATAGAGTTAGAGCTAAAGAAGGAGTGGCAATAATGTTGAATAATCAGTTATGGCAGGTAAAGAAGGAATATAAATGTATAAATTCAAGGATTATGTGGAGTAAAATAAAGGTTGGATGTGAAAAGTGGGTTATAGTAAGTGTTTATGCACCTGGAGAAGAGAGAAGTGTAGAGGAGAGAGAGAGATTTTGGGAAATGTTGAGTGAGTGTGTGGGGAGTTTTGAACCAAGTGAGAGAGTAATTGTGGTTGGGGATCTTAATGCTAAAGTGGGTAAAAATGTTGTGGATGGAGTAGTAGGTAAATTTGGGGTGCCAGGGTAAATGTAAATGGGGAACCATTAATTGAGCTATGTGTAGAAAGAGGTTTGGTAAGAAGTAATACATATTTTATGAAAAAGAGGATAAATAAATATACAAGGTATGATATAGCACGTAAGGAAAGTAGTTTGTTGGATTATGTATTGGTGGATAAAAGGTTGATGAGTAGGCTTCAGGATGTACATGTTTATAGAGGGGCAACGGATATATCAGATCATTATTTGGTGGTAGCTACAGTTAGAGTAAAAGGTAGATGGGATAAAAGAAAATGGCAACAGCAAGTAAGAGAGAGGTAAAAGTGTATAAACTAAGGGAGGAGGAAGTTAGGGTGAGATATAAGCAACTATTGGCAGAAAGGTGGGCTAGTGCAAGTAGGAGTAGTGGGGGGGTTGAAGAGTTTTTTTTTTTTTTTTTTATTAACACATCGGCCGATTCCCACCAAGGCAGGGTGGCCCGAAAAAGAAAAACTCTCATCATCATTCACTCCATCACTGTCTTGCCAGAAGGGTGCTTTACACTACAGTTATAAAACTGCAACATTAACACCCCTCCTTCAGAGTGCCGGCACTGTACTTCCCATCTCCAGAACTCAAGTCCGGCCTGCCGGTTTCCCTGAATCCTTCACAAATGTTACCTTGCTCACACTCCAACAGCACGTCAAGTATTAAAACCATATGCCTCCATTCACTCCTATCAAATACGCTCACACATGCTTGCTGGAAGTCCAAGCCCTCGCACACAAAACTTCCTTTACCCCTCCCTCCAACCTTTCCTAGGCCAACCCCTACCCCGCCTTCCTCCACTACAGATTTATACACTCTCGAAGTCACTCTGTCTCGTTCCATTCGCTCACATGTCCAAACCACCTCAACAACCCCTCCTCAGCTCTCTGGACAATCGTTTTGTAATCCCGCACCTCCTCCTAATTTCCAAACTCCGAATTCTCTGCATTATATTCACACCACACATTGACCTCAGACATGACATCTCCACTGCCTCCAGCCTTCTCCTCGTGCAACATTCATCACCCATGCTTCACACCCATATAAGAGCGTTGGTATAACTATACTCTCATACATTCCCTCTTTACTTCCATGGACAAGGTTCTTTGTCTCCACAGACTCAGTGCTCCACTCACCCTTTTCCCCTTATCAATTCTATGATTCACCTCATCCTTCATAGACCCATCCCCGACATGTCCACTCCCAAATATCTGAATACATTCACCTCCTCCATACTCTCTCCCTCCAATCTGATATCCAATCTTTCGTCACCTATTCTTTTGTTATCCTCATCACCTTACTCTTTCCTATATTCACTTTCAATTTTCTTCTTTACACACCCTACCAAATTCATCCACCAACCTCTGCAGCTTCTCTTCAGAATCTCCCAAAAGCACAGTGTCATCAGCAAAAGCAACTGTGACAACTCCCACTTTGTATTTGCTTCTTTATCTTTTAGCCCAACACCTCTTGCCAAGACCCTCGCATTCACTTCTCTTACAACCCCATCTATAAATATATTGAACAACCACGGTGACATCACACATCCTTGTCTAAGGCCCACTTTTACTGGGAAATAGTCCCTTCCCTCCTACACACTCTAACCTGAGCCTCACTATCCTCATAAAAACTCTTCACTGCTTTCAGTAACCTTCCTCCTATTCCATACACCTGCAACATCTGCCACATTGCCCCCTATCTACCCTATCATACGCCTTTTCCAAATCCATAAATGCCACAAAAACATCTTTACCCTTATCCAAATACTGTTCACCTATATGTTTCACTGTAAACACTTGTTCTACACACCCCTACCTTTCCTAAAGCCCCTTGTTCATCTGCTATCCTGCTTTCTGTTTTATCTTAATTCTTTCAATAATAACTCTACCATACACTTTACCAGGTACACTCAACAGACTTATTCCCCTATAATTTTTGCACTCTCTTTTGTCCCTTGCCTTTATACAAAGGAACAATACACGCTCTCTGCCAATCCCTAGGTACCTTACCCTCTTCCATACATTTATTAAATAATAGCACCAACCACTCCAAAATTATATCCCACCTGCTTTTAACATTTCTATCTTTATCCCATCAATCCCAGCTGCCTTACCCCTTTCATTCTACCCACTGCCTCACGAACTTCCCTACACCCACAACTGGCTTCTTCCACACTCCTACAAGATGTTATTCCTCCTGCCCTACACACGAAATCACAGCTTCCTGTCTTCATCAACATTTAACAAATCCTCAAATATTCTCTCCATCTTCCCGATACCTCTAACTCTCCATTTAATAATCTCTCCTCTCCTATTTTTAACTGTCAAATCCATTTGTTCTCTAGGCTTCCTCAACTTATTAATCTCATTCCAAAACTTTTCTTATTTTCAACAAAATTTGCTGATAACATCTCACCCACTCTCTCATCTGCTCTCTTTTACATTGCTTCACCACTCTTTAACCTCTCTTTTCTCTCCATATACTCTTCCCTCCTTGCATCACTTCTACTTTGAAGAGAGTTGGGATAGTTTTAAAAATGCAGTATTAGAATGTGGGGCAGAAGTTTGTGGATATAGGAGGGTGGGTGCAGGAGGAAAGAGGAGTGAGTGGTGGAATGAAGAAGTAAAGGGTGTGATAAAAGAGAAAAGGTAGCTTATGAGAGGTTTTTACAAAACAGAAGTGTTAATAGAAGAGCAGAGTATATGGAGAGTAAAAGAAAGGTGAAGAGAGTGGTGAGAGAGTGCAAAAGAAGAGCGGATGAAAGAATGGGAGAGGCTCTGTCAAGAAATTTTGCTGAAAACAAGAAAAATTTTGGAGTGAGATAAACAAGGTAAGAAAGCCTAGGAACGAATGGATTTGTCAGTTAAAAACAGAGTAGGGAGTTAGTAGATGGGAGCTGGAGGTATTGGGTAGATGGCGGGAATATTTTGAGGAACTTTTAAATGTCGATGAAAAAAGGGAGGCGGTAATTTCATGTACTTACCAGGGAGGTACAACATCGTTTAGGAGTGAAGAAGAGCAGGATGTGAGTGTGGGGAGGTGCGTGAGGCATTACGTAGAATGAAAGGGGTAAAGCAGCTGGAATTGACGGAATCATGACAGAAATGTTAAAAGCAGGGGGATATAGTGCTGGAGTGGTTGGTATTTTTGTTTAATAAATGTATGAAAGAGGGAAGGTACCTAGGGATTGGCAGAGAGCATGTATAGTTCCTTTATATAAAGGGAAGGGATAAAAGAGTGTAAAAATTATAGGGAATAAGTTTACTGAGTATACCAGGTAAAGTGTATGGCAGGGTTATTATTGAAAGAATTAGAGGTAAGACAGAGAGTAGGATTGCAGATGAGCAAGGAGGCTTTAGAGTAGGATTGCAGATGAGCAAGGAGGCTTCAAAGGTATCAAGTGTTTACAGTGAAGCATATATGTGAACAGTATTTAGATAAAGGTAGAAGTTTTTATTGCATTTATGGATTTAGAAAAGGCATATGATAGAGTGGATAGGGAGCAATGTGGCAAATGTTGCAAGTGTATGGAATAGGTAGTAAGTTACTGAAGGCTGTAAAGAGTTTTTATGAGGATAGTGAGGCTCAGGTTAGGGTGTGTAGGAGAGAGGAGATTACTTCCGGTAAAAGTAGGTCTTAGACAGGGATGTGTAATGTCACCATGGTTGTTTAATATATTTATAGATGGGGTTGTAAAAGAAGTAAATGCTAGGGTGTTGGGGAGAGGGGTGGATTAAATTATGGAGAATTAAATGCAAAATGGGAGTTGACACAGTTACTTTTTGCTGATGATACTGTGCTTATGGGAGATTCTAAAGAAAAGTTGCAAAGGTTAGTGGACGAGTTTGGGAGAGTGTGTAAAGGTAGAAAGTTAAAAGTGAACATAGATAAGAGTAAGGTGATGAGGGTATCAAACGATTTAAATAAAGAAAAATTGGATATCACATTGAGAGAGGATTATGGAAGAAGTAAATGTTTTCAGATATTTGGGAGTTGATGTGTCAGCGGATGGGTTTATGAAGGATGAGGTTAACCATAGAATCGATGAAGGAAAAAGGTGAGTGGTGCATTGAGGTATCTGTGGAGACAAAAACGTTATCCATGGAGGCAAAGAAGGGAATGTACGAAAGTATAGTGGTACCAACACTCTTATATGGGTGTGAAGCATGGGTTGTAAATGCTGCAGCGAGGAGGAGGCTGGAGGCAGTGGAGATGTCCTGTCTAAGGGCAATGTGTGGTGTAAATATTATGCAGAAAATTCGGAATGTGGAAATTAAGAGAAGGTGTGGAGTTACTAAAAGTATTTGTCAGAGGGCTGAAGAGGGGTTGTTGAGGTGGTTTGGTCATTTAGAGAGAATGGATCAAAGTAGAATGACTTGGAGAGCGTATAAATCTGTAGGGGAAGGAAGGCGGGGTAGGGGTCATCCTAGAAAAGGTTGGAGGGAAGGGGTAAAGGAGGTTTTGTGGGCGAGGGCTTGGACTTCCAGCAAGTATGTGTGAGCGTGTTAGATAGGAGTGAATGGAGACGAATGGTTTTGGGACATGACGATCTGTTGGAGTGTGAGCAGGGTAACATTTTGTGAAGGGATTCAGGAAACCAGTTAATTGATTTAGTTGGACTTGAGTCCTGGAAATGGGAAGTACAATGCCTGCACTTTAAAGGAGGGGTCTGAGATAGTGACAGCTGGGAGGACTTTTTTCAGCTGTCGTATCTGAGCTCCTCTGCAAAGACAGTGATTATGTATGAGTGTGGTGAAAGTGTTGAATGATGATGAAAGCATTTTCTTTTTGGGGATTTTCTTTCTTTTTGGGTCACCCTGCCTTGGTGGGAGACGGCCGACTTGTTGAAAAAAAAAAAAGTCATAGTGCTAGGAATAAGATGGACGAGTTGAGATTAGTTGCAAGTACGGGTAATATTGATGTTTTTGCAATAACTGAGACATGCTTTAATATGAAAAATCGGGACATGCCTGCCAACTGTCACATTCAGGGTTTTAAATTGTTCCAAGTAGACAGAAGCATTGGGAAAGGGGGTGGGGTGGCACTCTATGTCCGTGATCATTTAAATTGTTGCATAAAAACGGGTATAAAGTCTGAAATAACACATACAGAGTCTGTCTGGATAGAATTTTCAGAGGGGTATGAAAAATTGATTTTAGGCGTGAATTACCGTCCTCCAAACTTAGATAGGGAACAAGGGAGACTACTTTGGGAGGAAATTTTTAAGGCCACAAGGCACGATAACGTAGTAATTCTAGGGGACTTTAACTTTAGTCAGATTAATTGGAATTTCTTGACAGGGAATTTAGAATCTAACGACTTTTTAGAAGTAGTTCAGGATTGCTTTTTGAAGCAGTTTGTGACAGAACCTACAAGGGGAAATAACCTACTTGACTTGGTTCTGGTAAGCAAGAAAACCCTTGTTAATAATTTAGAAATTACAGAGGAACTCGGCTCAAGCGACCACAAGTTAATTACCTTTAGCATTGAATGGATGTATGATAGTAGGGATAATTCATTAACGGTCCCAGATTTTCGCTTAGCAGATTATAATGGACTTAGAGAACACTTATCAACTGTGGACTGAGGTAACGAAGAGAAGTATCAATATGACAGTTTTCTGTGCACTATACAGGCTGCCCAAAGAACATTAATCCCGTATAAAGAAATTAGATCAAGTAGAAATGAACCAAAATGGATATATAATAGGCTCAAATATCTTTTAGGGCAGAAGAAAGGAATTTATAGGTGCATAAAAAGAGGTGAGGGTCATCTTATAAATCAGTATACTGACATTAAGAGGGACGTTAAAAAGGGGATAAGAAAGCTAAACGGGACTGAAATTAAAGTTGCTAGGGATTCAAAAACTAACCCAAAAAGTTTTTTCCAGGTTTATAGAACAAAAGTTAGGGATAAGATAGGTCCCCTTAAAAATAACTCTGGGCATCTTACTGACAAGGAGAATGATATGTGCTCTATTTTTAATAATTATTTTCTCTCGGTTTTCACAAGGAAGACACTAATAATATCCCAGTAATTAATTTTTACAGAGGCCCAGAAGAAGATAAATTATGTAATATCACAGTCACTAGCGAAATGGTTATGAAACAACTAGACCGACTGAAACAAAATAAATCGCCGGGTCCTGATGAGCTTTTTGCAAGGGTTCTTAAGGAATGCAAAATGGAACTCTGTGAACCATTATCTAACATTTTTAATTTATCTCTTCAAACAGGTGTAGTGTCTGATATGTGGAAGATGGCTAATGTAATTCCTATTTTTAAAGCAGGGGACAAGTCACTACCGTCAAATTACCGTCCAATAAGCCTGACCTCGATTGTAGGCAAATTACTAGTCAATTATAGCTGATATTATTAGACGCCATAATTTGATTAATGATACTCAGCATGGATTCACGAGGGGCCGTTCCTGCCTATCTAATTTATTAACCTACTTGAGTAAAGCTTTTGAGGCTGTTGATCACGATAAAGAATTCGATATTGTTTATTTAGACTTTAGTAAGGCTTTTGATAGAGTACCGCACCAGAGACTGTTAAAGAAAGTGGCAGCTCATGGCATTGGGGGAAAAGTGCTGTCATGGATCGAGTCATGGCTCACCAATAGGAAGCAGAGAGTGTGCATAAATGGGGTTAAATCCGAATGGGGACTTGTAACAAGTGGTGTTCCACAGGGATCAGTCTTAGGCCCGTTGTTATTTATAATACATATACAGTGGACCCTCGCTATTCGAACACTCCAAAACTCACCCTCATTCCAGAATGCTGTTCAAGTGCTGTTACCAAACAAATTTATTCCCATAAGGAATGATGTAAATTAGGTTAGTCCATTTCAGACCCCCAAAAATACAGTTATAAAAGCACTTACAATAATAAACTTACATAAAAGGGCGAGTTTTGGAGTGTTCGAATAGAGAGGGTCCACTGTATATCAATGACCTTGACGAGGGAATTACTAGTGATATGAGCAAATTCGCCGACGACACGAAGATAGGTAGGATAATTGATTCAAACATAGATGTCATAGAACTTCAGGAAGACTTAGACAAACTTAATTCGTGGTCAGAAAAGTGGCAGATGCAGTTCAATGTAGATAAATGCAAGGTTCTGAAGCTCGGGAGTGTCCATAACCCAAGCACTTATAAGTTAAATAACGTAGAACTTAGCCATACAGATTGCGAGGACTTGGGGGTGATGGTAAGCAGCAACCTTAAACCAAGACAGCAATGCCTAAGCGTACGTAATAAGGCAAATAGATTACTGGGATTTATATCAAGAAGTGTTAGCAACAGAAGTCCAGAGGTTATATTACAGCTTTATACATCATTAGTAAGGCCTCACCTAGATTACGCAGCTCAGTTCTGGTCTCCATATTACAGAATGGACATAAATTCATTAGAAAACATTTCAGCGTAGAATGACTAAATTAATACATAGCATTAGAAATCTTCCTTACGAAGAAAGATTGAAGACCCTTAAATTACATTCATTTGTAAGACGTAGAATGAGGGGAGACATGATCGAGGTATACAAGTGGAAAATGGGTATTAACAAAGGGGATATAAATAAGGTCTTGAGGATATCTCTCCAAGAGAGAACCCGCAATAATGGATTCAAGTTAGATAAGTTTAGATTTAGAAAGGATATAGGAAAGTACTGGTTTGGAAATAGGGTAGTTGATGAGTGGAACAGTCTGCCTAGTAGGGTTATTGAAGCTAGGACCTTGGGTAGTTTCAAATTTAGGTTGGATAAATTCATGAGTGAGAGGGGTTGGATTTGAGTGGGACTCGCACATGAGTAAATAGAATTATCAAAGCTTATTTCTTGGGTAGCATTGAAAATTGGGTTGAGCAAATATTCTGTTAGTGGGACGGATTGTGAAGGACGTGCCTAGTATAAACCAACAGGCCTTCTGCAGTGTTCCTCCTTTCTTATGTTCTTATGTTTTGGGACATGACGATCTGTTGGAGTGTGAGCAGGGTAACATTTTGTGAAGGGATTCAGGGAAACGAGTTAATTGATTTAGTTGGACTTGAGTCCTGGAAATGGGAAGTACAATGCCTGCACTTTAAAGGAGGGGTCTGGGATAGTGACAGCTGGGAGGGACTATTCTCAGCTGTCGTATCTGAGCGCCTCTGCAAAGACAGTGATTATGTATGAGTGTGGTGAAAGTGTTGAATGATGATGAAAGTATTATCTTTTTTGGGATTTTCTTTCTTTTTGGGTCACCCTGCCTCGGTGGGAGATGGCCGACTTGTTGAAAAAAAAGAAAAAAAAATCAAGGAGCAATACAGTCATCTCTATAAAGTTGCAAGCTTCCCAATTCATGGGTTTCAATTATCTGCCTTTATTAATAGGCAACCAGTAAATAGAAAATTATCCATTTTTTATTTTCTGCCTCAATAGCTTTTCCATACCCAATACAAGGCACAAAACTCTGACATCCCGTGTCCGCCTCACCATATGCAAAAAATGCAATGCACATAAAGGACCGCAAGATCTGGAATTCATTGCCCAAACTAGCAAAAGGTCCCCTGTCTGCCAATTAATTTAAGAGCTATAATTAAAAACCACCTCATCTCCCAAACATAACTACACCAACACTGCTATACCAAACAACTAACTCATCCAACTACTTCCGGTTTCTTCCTTCACCATCTCTTATAATCTTCCCATAGCTTGAAATCAGAGCCAGTTTGAAACTTAATACTAAATCCCAATTAACTTAAGATTACCAAATCAGTTTAAAGTATTAATACACTCAAAATTGTACTATTGTAAATTGTGCTACCTCTCTATTGTAAATTACACTAATTTTAATATTTTTGCTACCTCTCTTTTGTAATACTATTACATAATTAAAATTTACCTCTCAATAACCTGTCTCATCTTACATACTCTATAAGCATTAGTATTAATCTGCCCAAAATGCACAAGCATGCTAGTGGCTTTCTTTATGCTTAATATTTTATTACATGTAAACTACACTTTGTATACTACACAAAGAAATACAACTGTTTATTGTTTATTATTATTTCTAAT
This sequence comes from Cherax destructor, assembly GCA_009830355.1. Classification (NCBI taxonomy): domain Eukaryota; kingdom Metazoa; phylum Arthropoda; class Malacostraca; order Decapoda; family Parastacidae; genus Cherax; species Cherax destructor. Next base: position 39,883 of record WNWK01009498.1, read on the forward strand.
GAACATAAAGAGGCACTCCTCAAAACTGTTCATTAATTGGGTATTTGGATACCTGAACCTATTTTTCAAGATAAAATTTATGATTATGTTTCTTTATCTAAATTTTTGACAATAAAACAAGTAAAATTCTCAGATGAGCCTCCATTCCTCCTCTTCTCCCATCACCTAACCTCCCTCCTTTCCTCCCTCTCTTGCATTCCCTCCCCACTCCCATTCATACCCACCCTTCTCTCACAGTGTATCCGACAACATAATACAGGCAGCGGCAGTGGCAGCAGCAGCAGCAGCAGCAGGCCTGCCCCTCTTACTCCCATTTCCTTCCTCTTATTGTGTCTGGCATCCCCCTCTGCATATGCTTTCCACACTTTGTTATGGTGAGGGTATTATGCCTGGGAATATTTGGAAAGGTTCTGGCAAGGGTTCCTGTGGGCTGCATTGCAGAATGGGAGTTGTGTGAATAATCTAAGCTGCTGTACCTAGTGCACTGACAAATACTGAACGATGCTGCAAAATTGCCGCCCAACAGACTAACTTAATTAATGCTACGGTTCTCGACTGATCTCCACTAAATAAAAATGAGCCCTCCACACATGCATGAAACACACAAAATACGAATGTATTTGGTGTAAAAAAAAAAAAATAAAGTCTGCAGATCAACATTCTTAAGAAATTTCAAATTTATGCCAAAGTGCCCCATCTGTAAGTGTGAATCAAGTGAAACAAAATTATGAACACTTGCTTTTGAATTATTTACAGGAACTCTAGGAATGGGAACACTCCCTTTCCTTCCTGAAAATTTGTAAGGACAACCATACCACAAATTATAAACTTTTCAAATCAAATTAGTATCAGACAATATTTTTTTTAAACATGCTGGCATTCTCCCACCAAGGCAGGGTGACCCAAAAAAGAAACACTTTCACCGTCATTCACTATCACTGTCTTGCCAGAGGCACGTAGATACGATACTTTAGACGTCACTCTAAACTGCAAATATCCCAATCCCCTCCTTTTGAGTGCAGGCACTGTACTTTCCACCTTCTAGGACCCAAGCCTGGATACCTGGTAATTCTTTTTCTTATAGTATTTAGTCAGCTATACAGAAGGGGGTTACTAACCCTTTGCTCCCAGCATTTTAGTCAGTGCTTACAACAAGCATGGCTTATGGAGGAAAGAATCTTATTCAACTTCTCATAGACAATATAATGTAATCTATTACTCACCTGCCATGCAAGGGCTATCTCTTTCCCAAATTCGAAACCTTTCTGCTGCATTTCGTCACTATGACCAGCTAACACCAATGTTGCCTGACATGACTTTGCCATCAAACTTCCTGCACAAAGAAAAAAATGATAAAGGTTCGCTAGTATAACATTATATTTTATCATTAATAAAATTCTGAAGATTTAATTACCAACTTCCATGAATTAAGTAAATCTATCAGCAAATTACCATCCAAATTTAGTTTATTACAGACAGCATATCAGAGCCATAACTCAAGTCAGTATGAGATTTTGCATTCACATTAAGTCAGCTGACTTTACACTTATCACCACGCTGTATGACCCTTGTGGTTTAGCGCTTCTTTTGATTATATTTTATTTTTATTTTATTAACACATCGACCGATTCCCACCAAGGCAGGGTGGCCTGAAAAAGAAAAACTTTCATCATCATTCACTCCATCACTGTCTTGCCAGAGGGGTGCTTTACACTACAGTTATAAAACTGCAACATTAACACCCCTCCTTCAGAGTGAAGACACTGTACTTCCCATCTCCAGGACTCAAGTCCGGCCTGCCGGTTTCCCTGAATCCCTTCATAAATGTTACTTTGCTCACACTCCAACAGCACGTCAAGTATTAAAAACCATTTGTCTCCATTCACTCCTATCAAATACGCTCACATATGCTTTCTGGAAGTCCAAGCCCCTCGCACACAAAACCTCCTTTACCCCCTCCCTCCAACCTTTCCTAGGCCGACCCCTACCCCGCCTTCCCTCCACTACAGATTTATACGAACAAGACATAGATCACTATTTGACATACCCAGAGTCCATACTAACCAATGTAAAAATTCTATGCACATAAAGGGCCCCAGAATCTGGAATTCATTACCAGTAAATATCAAGTTAACCTTGTCGGAAAATCAATTCAAGACTCTTCTCAAAACACCTACTCACCCTATACTAAATACTCATACTGTAACAAACTTCCAAACCCAATATTATTTTACTTAAGATGATCTCAATTTGATATGTTCATCCTCCTTAACACTTGTTGCAATTTCATATCATCATATTGTCATTTAAAATCTTATAGTATCATCATTTTCTTAATTTGAAATAAAATATATATCTAGAAGAAACTCGAAAAACAATTTCTAGTATTGTTATTATACTAGTATAGCATCAACATACTGTAACTTGAAATAAATTATACAACTAGATTAAACTCAACCAATTTCTCTTGTATTGTCTTTTAATAGTATGTATAACCATATAATAATTTAAATAATACAGAACTAGAATAAACTCAATCAATTTCTTTAGCATTAAGTACTTAGTGAACAAGTCTCTAGAATAAACTGCCCCTAATGCCATGGCATGCCAGTGGCTCTCCTTGCATTACAGTTTTATAATTGTTTTATAATTGTAACTACCAATAACATTGTACACTTGTAACATGCATAGAAATAAAAATTATTATTATTATTATTATACACTCTCGAAGTCATTCTGTCTCGTTCCATTCTCTCTACATGTCCGAACCACCTCAACAACCCCTCCTCAGCTCTCTGGATAATAGTTTTGGTAATCCCGCACCTCCTCCTAATTTCCAAACTCCGAATTCTCTGCAATATATTCACACCACACATTGACCTCAGACATGACATCTCCACTGCCTCCAGCCTTCTCCTCATTGCAACATTCATCACCCATGCTTCACACCCATATAAGAGTGTTGGTATAACTATACTCTCATACATTCCCTCTTTACTTCCATGGACAAGGTTCTTTGTCTCCACAGACTCCGAAGTGCTCCACTCACCCTTTTACCCTTATCAATTCTATGATTCACCTCATCCTTCATAGACCCATCTGCTGACATGTCCACTCCCAAATATCTGAATACATTCACCTCCTCCATACTCTTTCCTCCAATCTGATATCCAATCTTTCGTCACCTAATCTTTTGTTATCCTCATCACCTTACTCTTTCCTATATTCACTTTCAATTTTCTTCTTTTACACACCTACCAAATTCATCTACCAACCTCTGCAACTTCTCTTCAAAATCTCCCAAAGCACAGTGTCATCAGCAAAAGCAACTGTGACAACTCCCACTTTGTATTTGATTCTTTATCTTTTAACCCCACACCTCTTGCCAAGACCCTCGCATTCACTTCTCTTACAACCCCATCTATAAATATATTGAACAACCACGGTGACATCACACATCCTTGTCTAAGGCCCACTTTTACTGGGAAATAGTCCCCTCCCTCCTACACACTCTAACCTGAGCCTCACTATCCTCATAAAAACTCTTCACTGCTTTCAGTAACCTACCTCCTATTCCATACACCTGCAACATCTGCCACATTGCCCCCTATCCACCCTATCATACGCCTTTTCCAAATCCATAAATGCCACAAAACCTCTTTACCCTTATCCAAATACTATTCACCTATATGTTTCACTGTAAACACTTGGTCTACACACCCCTACCTTTCCTAAAGCCCCTTGTTCATCTGCTATCCTGCTTTCTGTCTTACTCTTAATTCTTTCAATAATAACTCTACCATACACTTTACCAGGTACACTCAACAGACTTATTCCCTATAATTTTTGCACTCTCTTTTGTCCCTTTGCCTTTATACAAAGGAATAATACATGCTCTCTGTCAATCCCTAGGTACCTTACCCTCTTCCATACATTTATTAAATAATAGCACCAACCACTCCAAAACTATATCCCCACCTGCTTTTAACATTTCTATCTTTATCCCATCAATCCCAGCTGCCTTACCCCTTTCATTCTACCCACTGCCTCACGAACTTCCCCACACTCACAACTGGCTCTTCCACACTCCTACAAGATGTTATTCCTCCTTGCCCTATACACGAAATCACAGCTTCCTGTCTTCATCAACATTTAACAACTCCTCAAAATATTCCCTCCATCTTCCCGATATCTCTAACTCTCCATTTAATAACTCTCCTCTCCTATTTTTAACTGTCAAATCCATTTGTTCCCTAGGCTTCCTCAACTTATTAATCTCACTCCAAAACTTTTCTTATTTTCAACAAAATTTGTTGATAACATTTCACCCACTCTTTCATTTGCTCTCTTTTACATTGCTTCACCATCTCTTAACCTCTCTTTTCTCTCCATATACTCTTCCCTCCTTGCAACACTTCTACTTTGTAAAAACCTCTCATATGCTAACTTTTTCTCCCTTACTACTCTCTTTACATCATCATTCCACCAATCGCTCTTCTTCCCTCCCGCACCCACTCGCCTGTAACCACAAACTTCTGCTGAACACTCTAACATTACATCTTTAAATCTACCCCATACATCTTCGACCCCATTGCCTACACTCTCACTAACCCATCTATCCTCCAATAGTTGTTTATATCTTACCCTAACTGCCTCCTCTTTTAGTTTATAAACCTTCACCTCTCTCTTACTTACTGCTTCTATTTTCCTTGTATCCCATCTACCTTTTACTCCCACTGTAGCTATAACTAAAAAGTGATCTGATATATCTGTGGCCCCTCTATAAACATGTACATCCTGAAGTCTACTCAAGTCTTTTATCTACCAATACGTAGTCCAACAAACTACTGTCATTTCGCCCTACATCATATCTTGTACAGTGGACCCTCGGTTAACGAAAAAACTTCATCCCAGAAGCCTGCTCAAGTGCCATTACCGAACGAATTTACTTCCTTAAGAAATAATGTCACGTAGGTTAGTCTATTTCAGACCCCCAAAAATACACTTCCACATGCACTTACAATATTATACTTACATAATTGTACGATTTCCGGGGTGTTCGTTAACCGAGGGTCCACTGTATACTTATTTATCCTCTTTTTCTTAAAATATGTATTACCTATAACTAAACCCCTTTCTATACAAAGTTCAATCAAAGGGCTCCTATTATCATTTACACCTGGCACCCCAAACTTACCTACCACACCCTCTCTACAGGTTTCTCCTACTTTAGCATTTAGGTCCCCTACCACAATTACTCTCTCACTTGGTTCAAAAGTTCCTATACATTCGCTTAACATCTCCTAAAATCTCTCTCTCCTCTACACTCCTCTCTTCTCCAGGTGCATACACGCTTATTATGACCCACTTTTCGCATCCGACCCTTATTTTAATCCACATAATCCTTGAATTTACACATTTATATTCCCTCTTCTCCTTCCATAACTGATCCTTCAACATTATTGCTACCCCTTCCTTAGCTCTAACTCTCTCAGATACTCCTGACTTAATCCCATTTATTTCTCCCCACTGAAACTCGCCTACCCCCTTCAGCTTTGTTTCGCTTAGGGCCAGGACATCCAACTTCTTTTCATTCATAACATCAGCAATCATCTCTTTCTTATCATCCGCATTACATCCACGCACATTCAAACAACCCAGTTTTATAAAGTTTTTCTTCTCTTTTTTAGTAAATGTGTACAGGAGAAGGGGTTACTAGCCCATTGCTCCCGGCATTTTAGTCGCCTCATACGACACGCATGGCTTACGGAGGAAAGATTCTTTTCCACTTCCCCATGGACAATAGAGAAAATAAAAAGAACAAGAGCTATCAAAAAAAAGAAGAAAAAACCTAGATGTGTGTATGTATATATATGCATGTGCATGCCTGTGTAGTGTGACCTAAAGTGTAAGTAGAAGTAGCTAGATATACCTGTTATCCAGCGTGTTTATGAGAACGAAAAGACACACCAGCAATCCTACCATCATGTAAAACAGTTTCAGGTTTCTGTTTCACAGTCACCTGGCCGGACGATAGTACCTCCCTGGGTGGTTGCTGTCTACCAACCTACTACCTAATTAATTTTTTATTATAATAATAATGATACACTTATCACCCATACGGGACATCATTCGAACATCTTGCCAAGCACATACGACAGAGCTCAAAGTCTTTTGCAAATTAAAAGTTGCACTTAACAAAAGGACTGCAATTACTATACTTTTCTATCCTCACCACCTGTCAGCACACTCCTCACTCCAGCTACCTAGGACTGCAAGATTCCTTCTCATAAATGTAAACATTTTTACTCCTCAGGTAACTCACAAGAAAATAACCAATAACTATCCACTCATCTGTTATTTGATGTGAAGGTTTAAGATCCATATGTTGCCCACCTTAAGCTACACTTACAACCAACTCATGCTGCTGGCAAAGTTTTAACAATCATAGTTACTTTAAAAGAATTTAAAAAATATAAATGCAGTACAGTATTGAATGTTTGCTACATCGACACTTGTACTGCTATCAAAATCAATGGAAAATGCTAAACCATAAGCTTCATAAAAGCCTGGAGAACAGAGATAATCAGTTTTAAAGAAAGGAGAGTAGCTAAATCCTTGTATCAAGAGCCCTCCAACAGAATCATAACCTCCAGCATGGCAAAAATCATTCACTTTCATTTTTCAAAATCTTTAGGGAACATGTAGAATGACTGATTTGACTAACTTTTCTATTACTATACCCAACAGCAAACCACCATTGTAGAGGTGTAGAAAGAGGAAAGAAATTTCACATAGGCAAAGTATGTCGATGTTGCGTTATGTCAAAAACTGTATGACTGACAAGGCAAGTCAGTAACCCACGACAACTTATGCCAAGTTGCAACAGGAATTACTTTTTCATCCAATGAAAGTCTCACAGTGCTTTATGTGCTACCTAATAACTTTCTTATTTTGTTATTTTACCCACTTTCAACATTACTTTTTACATTTTTTCAGTTTCCAAGTTTTATCTTTCATAATACAGTGGTACCTCGACTTACGATATTAATCCGTCAGAGAGGGCATATCTTAAGGCGAAACAATCGTTAGACGAATCAATTTTCCCCATAAGAAATAATGGAAATAAATTTAATCCGTCCAAGACTTCCAAAAGTAGTTAAATAAAATATTTTTTAGAACTTTTTGACATTAAATAATAAATAATTTAATAAAGAATACCTAAATACACATGCAAATATTGAACAATAACATGTCACTTACATTTATTGAAGAGTTGTTGATGTGTGGAGGACGGAGGAGGGAGAAGGTGGAGTAGTATGCTAGTGTTTGGAAGGGGAATCCTTCCATTAACACTGCAGGTACCAAGTTCTTTCTGGGGTTACTGGCCTTTTCTTTGAATGCTACACTCCTGCATTGTACACTCCTGCATCTACACTCTGCATCCCTGCATCCATCCTGCTACTCCCTGCATCCCTGCTACACTCCTGCATCCCTGCTACACTCCCTGCATCCTGCTACACTCCCTGCATCCTGCTACACTCCCTGCATCCTGCTACACTCCTGCATCTGCTGCACTCCCTGCATCCCTGCTACACTCCCTGCATCCAATGCTACACTCCCTGCATCTGCTACACTCCCTGCATCCAATGCTACACTCCTGCATCTGCTACACTCCCTGCATCCCTGCTACACTCCCTGCATCCCTGCTACACTCCCTGCATCCTGCTACACTCCCTGCATCCTGCTACACTCCCTGCATCATGCTACACTCCCTGCATACCATCGCTACACTCCCTGCATAATGCCTGCACTCCCTGCTACACTATGCTCACTCCCTGCATCTGCTACACTCCCTGCATCACATGCTACACTCCCTGCATCTGCTACACTCCCTGCATCCTGCTACACTCCTGCATCCCTGCTACACTCCCTGCATACTGCTACACTCCCTGCATAACTGCTACACTCCCTGCATAAATGCTACACTCCCTGCATCATGCTACACTCCCTGCATCACTGCTACACTCCCTGCATCCCTGCTACACTCCTGCATCTGCTACACTCCCTGCATCATGCTACACTCCTCTGCTACACTCCTGCATATGCTACACTCCTGCATCATGCTACACTCCCTGCATCACTGCTACACTCCCTGCATACTGCTACACTCCTGCATCTAACCTGTCTACACCTCCCTGCATCACTGCTACACTCCCTGCATCTGCTACACTCCTGCATCATGCTACACTCCCTGCATAATGCTACACTCCCTGCATCCTGCTACACTCCCTCGCTACACTCCCAATGATCATACACTCCCTGCATCCTGCTACACTCCCTGCATCATGCTACACTCCCTGCATCTGCTACACTCCCTGCATCATGCTACACTCCCTGCATCTGCTACACTCCCTGCATCCATGCTACACTCCCTGCATAAATGCCCTGCTACACTCCTGCATCTGCTACACTCCTGCATCATGCTACACTCCTGCATAACTGCTACACTCCCTGCATCTGCTACACTCCCTGCATCCTGCTACACTCCCTGCATAAATGCTACACTCCCTGCATAAATGCTACACTCCCTGCATCTGCTACACTCCCTGCATAATGCTACACTCCCTGCATCAATGCTACACTCCCTGCATAAATGCTACACTCCCTGCATACATGCTACACTCCCTGCATAAATGCTACACTATCCTCCTGCATAAATGCTACACTCCTCCTCATAAATGCTACACTCCTGCATAAATGCTACACTCCCTGCATAAATGCTACACTCCCTGCATAAATGCTACACTCCCTGCATAAATGCTACACTCCCTGCATAAATGCTACACTCCCTGCATAAATGCTACACTCCCTGCATAAATGCTACACTCCCTGCATAAATGCTACACTCCCTGCATAAATGCTACACTCCCTGCATAAATGCTACACTCCCTGCATAAATGCTACACTCCCTGCATAAATGCTTCACTCCCTGCACATTCTTTACCACAGGCTTAGCACTAGGAGCTTTCCTTGGACCCATGGTAGCTTATTTAGCAGTTGCAAGCACTAAAAACAGTGGAATAATGACAATATACTGGTATGAATGCGTGGGTGTGGGTGGGTGGTCGCTCTCGCTTGTAAACAATAGTACTGACGCTCCCTGGAGTGCGCGCTCAGGTGGGCGCCAAGCGGACACGTCCGGTACGAATGTCGTTAGACGAATCAAACATCGTAAGTCGCATTCAAATTTCTTACGTTATAAATATCGGTTATCGAATATAACGTAAGATGATAACATCGTAAGTCGAGGTACCACTGTAATAAAGCAGCTGTTTTTGCATTTGTCATTTGAAGTGGCATAATGAACAAATTAATTTTTAAAATAAATGCTTCTAAGCACTTTATATCATCTTTAATACTATGTGTAAAAGTACCAACGATTTAAAGAAATAAAAAGTAAGGCAAGAATATTACACTAACATACTCAATATTACATATGATTGTATTAAAAGTCATCAGAGATTTACCAGTAATACGGAACTCATTTTTTAGTCATAATATCTTTAAAAGTTAACCCCTTCTCCTGTATATATTACTAAATGTAAAAGGAGAAACTTTCGTTTTTCCTTTTGGACCACCCCGCTTCGGTGGGAAACGGCCGACGCGTTGAAAGAAAGATCTTTAAAAGTAGTCATTAACAGCATAAATAAACTGCACACTGGCCAAAAATCTCTAGTAGTAATAATAACAAAGAAAACTCACCAGCAGCCAAAAAGTTTTTCTCCTCCCAGTCAAGAACGGTTATGGAGGCATCAGGAATTGGGTTACCTTGGTCATCACGTATTCCAATAAATTCAGCTTCCATGAAATCACTGATAGCAGTACTAATGAGCTCTACTACCTGAAAACAAAATGAACATGCACACGAAACATTCATTAGTTACTCAGTCATGAATACAACATAAGAGGCACTGAGAAGAAAAAAACACATTCACCAAATGTTACTTTTGTGAAAATCACCTACAAACCTTTGCAATATGTTTACAACAATATTTCAGTAAGCAACTATTCAACTTTGATAAAACTGGTCTTATTTTAAAGACAGATTAACATTTTGGTATAGAGAATGCAATTTTCGCTCAAGTACATTTTGGTCACCAGAGTTAATCTGTTTTCTTCTCAATGCCTCATATTACCAATTTCTTTAGCAATATTATTTTTTTTTCTTAAAAGGCCAAATATCACACCATTTCCAATGAGCTATTAATTGCCATTTCTAAAATTTTCCTGTGGGGGGTTAGTATGGAAAGCAATGTACAATAACATTCAACATGCAATAGTTTCCTCTCACTTTAAGAGGGTTTGCTTAATGTGGTTACCCTCTGTCTACCAGTAACATGCCATATGGAGTATAAATGAGCTATTTACAACCACCCAAGTTCAGTACTACTATTTTTCAAAACATCTCAAATATTGACAAAAAAAATTTGGGTATGGGTAATCCAACGAGCATATTTTGAACAAAATCCTACGACTGGTTTTCTATTAAAAGTGTCATGCACAAAATAAAAAGAAAATTATCACCCAACCAAAGTTGGGTTGTGCCAAACTAAAGTCTGAACTAAGGGTGGAGGTAGGCAGGAAATAATTTTGAGCCACATACTGTATTCACATGTTTATAACTTATGCACTTCAGCCCAGACAATGACAGGCTGGTTGGTTGAGGGAATAGGGAGTGTAAAAAGGAGAAAGACTGACAATTTTGTGATTAATTTCTTTACCAATTTCATTTATTTTGGTGTCTATCTGGTATACTATTTTTTTTTTTTGGGGGGTAGGGCAGGGTAAAAATAAGAGGATATGTATTTCATGATTTTACATTTATTTTTTCTCTGTGGTCTTCAAGCAAAACTTTTTTAACAGCCAGGTGTTAGCTCATTTGTGATAAACAGTCAAGAAATGAATAATTTTCAAAATCTCAAAACAAATCTTATGTTTTACTTTATAATGGATTTGCTTTATGCACCATCAGCCAAAAATCGCAAAGTTCGGAAGATTGTGTTGCAAACTTTTCCCTCAACGGCCAATCAAATAGTTAATCCTATAGCTTAATAATTTAATGAACTTTGTAACACATCTAATGTAGCTTATAAAACCTATGTAATACAGCACTGATTGAAAATTATATTAAAAAAGCAGTGCTAAACCCACGTGGGTCATTTAACAAGTATAAGTACCACTCTCGGACATTGTTAACCCTTCATAACCCTATTGAGGAAAGCAGAGGGAGTTGCACATTCTTTCATGTTAATCTCTAACATTCACAACCACCCTATCTCATTCTCCAGTTTCATTACTTAATCCCCACAACACTAAAGATTAAAAGAGAGATAGGTGGTCGAACATGCAAGATGGTAGTAAATACTATTCAACTTCTACTCACATTTACTTTACACTTTTCTCCTTCCAGTGCATTTCTCAAGTTCCTAAGCTTGTAATAAATATTTCCCTTCTAACCTAGAACCTAATCATTAAATAGCAGAGAGCATGTATAGTTCCTTTATATAAAGGGAAGGGGGATAAAAGAGATTGTAAGAATTATAGGGGAATAAGTTTAATGAGTATACCAGGTAAAGTGTATGGCAGGGTTATTATTGAAAGAATTAGAGGTAGGACAGAGAGTAGGATTGCAGATGAGCAAGGAGGCTTTAGAGTGGGTAGGGGATGTGTAGATCAAGTGTTTACAGTGAAGCATATGTATATGTGAACAGTATTTAGATAAAGGTAGAGAAGTTTTCATTGCATTTATGGATTTAGAAAAGGAATATGACAGAATGGATAGGGGAGCAATGTGGCAAATGTTGCAAGTGTATGGAATAGGTAGTAAGTTATTGAAGGCTGTAAAGAGTTTTTATGAGGATAGTGAGGCTCAGGTTAGGGGTGTGTAGGAGAGAGGGAGATTACTTCCCAGTAAAAGTAGGTCTTAGACAGAGATGTGTAATGTCACCATAGTTGTTTAATATATTTATAGATGGGGTTGTAAAAGTAAATGCTAGGGTGTTGGGGAGAGGGGTGGGATTAAATTATGGAGAATTAAATGCAAAATGGGAGTTGACACAGTTACTTTTTGCTGATGATACTGTGCTTATGGGAGATTCTAAAGAAAAGTTGCAAAGGTTAGTGGACGAGTTTGAGAGGGTGTGTAAAGGTAGAAAGTTAAAAGTGAACATAGATAAGAGTAAGGTGATGAGGGTATCAAACGATTTAAATAAAGAAAAATTGGATATCACATTGGAGAGAGGAATTATGGAAGAAGTAAATGTTTTCAGATATTTGGGAGTTGACGTGTCAGCGGATGGGTTTATGAAGGATGAGGTTAACCATATAATTGATGAAGGAAAAAAGGTGAGTGGTGCGTTGAGGTATCTTTTCCTTTCAACACGTCAGCCGTTTCCCACCGAGGCAGGGTGGTCCAAAAGGAAAAACGAAAGTTTCTCCTTTTACATTTAGTAATTTATTCAGGAGAAGGGGTTACTAGCCCCTTGCTCCAGGCATTTTAGGCGCCTCTTACGACACGCATGGCTTACGGAGGAAGAATTCTGTTCCACTTCCCCATGGAGATAAGAGGAAATAAGAACAAGAACTAGTAAGAAAATAGAAGAAAACCCAGAGGGGTGTGTATATATATGCTTGTACATGAATGTGTAGTGTGACCTAAGTGTAAGTAGAAGTAGCAAGATGTACCTGAAATCTTGCATGTTTATGAGACAGAAAAAAGACACCAGCAATCCTACCATCATGTAAAACAATTACAGGCTTTCGTTTTACACTCACTTGGCAGGACGGTAGTACCTCCCTGGGCGGTTGCTGTCTACCAACCTACTACCTAGGGTTGAGGTATCTGTGGAGACAAAAAAAAAAAACGTTATCCATGGAGGCAAAGAAGGGAATGTACGAAAGTATAGTGGTACCAACACTCTTATATGGGTGTGAAACATGGGTTGCAAATGCTGCAGCGAGGAGGAGACTGGAGGCAGTGGAGATGTCCTGTCTAAGGGCAATGTGTGGTGTAAATATTATGCAGAAAATTCGGAATGTGGAAATTAGGAGAAGGTGTGGAGTTACTAAAAGTATTTGTCAGAGGGCTGAAGAGGGGTTGTTGAGGTGGTTTGGTCATTTAGAGAGAATGGATCAAAGTAGAATGACTTGGAGAGCATATAAATCTGTAGGGGAAGGAAGGCGGGGTAAGGGTCGTCCTAGAAAAGGTTGGAGAGAGGGGGTAAAGGAGGTTTTGTGGGCGAGGGGCTTGGACTTCCAGCAAGCATGTGTGAGCGTGTTAGATAGGAGTGAATGGAGACTAATGGTTTTTGGGACTTGACGAGCTGTTGGAGTGTGAGCAGGGTAACATTTTGTGAAGGGATTCAGGGAAACCAGTTAATTGATTTAGTTGGACTTGAGTCCTGGAAATGGGAAGTACAATGCCTGCACTTTAAAGGAGGGGTCTGGGATAGTGACAGCTGGGAGGGACTATTCTCAGCTGTCGTATCTGAGCGCCTCTACAAAGACAGTGATTATGTATGAGTGTGGTGAAAGTGTTGAATGATGATGAAAGTATTTTCTTTTTGGGGATTTTCTTTCTTTTTTGGGTCACCCTGCCTCGGTGGGAGACAGCCGACTTGTTGAAAAAAAAAAAATCATCATCATGATGAACAAGGCATTTACAATGCTTGGGTATGTTCATTGCTGTAGGATTTCACCTACTCAGGAAGCTTCAGTTGAATATATAAGCAACTTTTAGCCTGGAGACTGTGGAAGAAATGGAATGATAATTTTCAGGTGTTCAGTCCCTTAAGCCATGAGACTAAACACCTCAATCAAGGTTCAAAAACTGAACACCTTAAGAATTCTCTACACTTATTCCACTGTCTCCAGAATAAAAATCACCTCTATTTGACTGAAGAAGCCTGCTACACAGGCAAAACATTTTGACAATAAGGTACACCCTGAAACTATTAATATATTACATGTTCTTAGAACTTGCTTTGCAGCAGCACAGGAATTTGAGAGTTACTCCCATGAAGCCCTTTCAAGCTTTCACAAAACTTTGCATTTCCTCCTCGCAGAAGCTTCTTCCCCATTTTTTTTAACACACCAGTTGTCTCCCACCAAGATAGGATGACCCAAAAAAGAAGAAACACTTACCATCAATCACTCCATCACTGTTCCCAGAGGCATGCCAATACTATTATAGTTCACACACCCCTCCAATCTAAAAATCCCCACACTATGTAAAAACTCAATGCATATAAAAGGCACGAAAATTTGGAATTCATTACCTGCCATTGCCAAAGAAACCCTGCCTGTACCCCAATTCAAAACGATGCTAAAAAACCACCTTCTCACCCAAACCTAAATGCTCAATATCAAACATTCCCAACAAAGTAGAATAATCACTTAAATGTAAAAACCTGTTATGAATAATACATACTAAGCTAACTATTTCCATAACATTTACATTATAATGACCACGTAAACTGTAACTGCAATGCAATTAATTGTTTTAAATTGTTATCTCACTCAATTAGTTGCATTGCTACAATTAATTGATATGTTCAACTTATATTCAAACTTTATAACTTAGATACACAATTATACTTATTTTATAAATTATCAACCATAACTTTTTACCATGTAGTCTACAATTGAGTAGTCCTAGGAATGCCCGCAATGCACAGCATATTAGGGGTTTTTGGCATGTACATCTCATTAATACCTATGTATCTTGTCTACCCAACCATGTATCATTGTAACATGTCTCAATAAAGTATTATTATTATTATTATGCAGGTACTGTACTTCCCACCTCCAGGAAAGAAGTCCTGCTAATTGGTTTCCCTGAATCCCTTCGTAAATGTTATCTTGCCCACCACACTCAAACAGCACATCAAGTCATAAAATCCACTCACACCTATGTAACACATTCACACATGCCTGCTGGATATCCAAGCCACTTCCATGCAAAAACCTTCACCCCCTCCCTCCAACCTTTCCTAAGGTAACCCCTACCCCACCTCTCCACCAAATATTTATACACCCTCCAAGTCATACTAGTTTGCTCCATGTTCTCTAAGTGTCCAAACCACCTCAACAACCCTTCTTCAGCCCTCTGGATAATACTTTTAGTAACACTGCACCTCCTAATCCCCAAGCTATGAATTCTCAGACATCTCCACTGCCTCCAGCCTCCCTCTAGTGGCTACATTCACAACCCGTGCTTCACACCCATATAGGTTGGTACCACTAAACTCGCATACATTTTCCTTTTTGCCTCCATGGATAATGTTCTTGGCCTTCACCAATGCCTCAATGAACCACTTGACTTTCTCCTCCTCTCCTCATCAATTCTATGGTTCACCTCAATTTCAACTAATGTAATTTATGTGATACTACTAGTTCACCATTCACACTACAATTTTTTATATTTCATTAGTATAAGAGCTGAAGCACGGAAAGAAAAACCTAGTTGACTCACCACAGTGTTCCTGAGTGCAGCCAAGCCAGTACAAGCATTAGCAAGGAGATAATCACCAGACAAAATAGCAATCTTGTTTCCAAACTCCATATCTTGAAGTGTGGTACCATCAAATACTGTTGGGGACAGGTTGACAACTCCCTTATGGATTAAATGAGCCGTGTGAATCATCTCTGTAATCTCCGCTAAACTTCTCTGACTGCAACAACAATTATATAAGTATTAATTACCATATTAAAGAAAAAGATTAGCAAAAACTCTTAAGTTAAACTAAATCTAAGTTAATTGTTAAAGTTTCCAAAACAAGACTACACTCAATACAGTATACAGTGGACCCTTGGATATCAGTCGTTCCGGGTATTGGCCAATTCGGATTTCGGCCGCTTTTTTGGCCAAAATTCTATCCCGTATTTTGTCCGTCAACTCGGAAATCGGCTGTATTGGACGCATCCGCCCGCCACTCCGCCGCATTCGTGAGTCAGTCTGCCTGTGTCTCTCGGTGAGTGAGCAAGACTCCGTGCATTGATTGAGTTCAACTGCGAAATAAGCCACCATGGGCCCAAAGAAAGTTCCTAGTTCCAGCCCTTTGGTAAAGAAAGTGAGAAACACGATAGAATTCAAGAAAGAAATTGTAGCAAAGTACAAGAGTGGTGTACATGTGCTTTAACTTGCCAGAATGTATGGGAAATAAAAATCAACAATCACTTCCATCCTGGCAAAGAAAGTAGAAATCAAGGAAGCTAATGTTGCGAAAGGGGTAAATATGCTAACGAAACAAAGATCACCAATAATCGAAGATGTGGAGAAGTTATTGCTGGTGTGGATCAACGATAAACAATTAGCGGGAGAGTGTTGTGGAGTCGATCATTTGTGAAAAGGCAAGGCAGTTGCATGCGGATCTCGTGAATAAAATGCCTGGAACAAGTGCTGCTCTTAGTGAAGGGAGGGAGGTGCAAAGTTTTGTGGAGAAATACCACGCTGACCAAGCTGAAACAAGCCATATCTGCAACGTGTTCAGTGACAAAACCTTGTCCCACTTCAGGCAAATCTTAAAGAGACGCCAGAAACAGAGCACTCTGGACAATTTTTTTGTGCGACAGGGGTCCAGTGACTCTCAAGCTGTCCTAGTGCCAGTAAAAGACAAAGAAGGGAAGTAACCCCAGAGAGGGCTTTGATACCTAAAGTCCTTTTTAGGGGGATTTCCCTTCCAAACAATAATCAGTCTTCCCTCTCTCCTCCTCCCTGTCTTCCATACGCCAACAAGAGTCTTCAATAAAGGTACATATGTAAAAGTGATTTAAATATTCATTTATCCATTTTATTTATTTCTCATTGTTTTGTGTATATAAAACTATAGTTAATCTTTAAAAAAATTATTTTATTTTTTATTAACACATCGGCCGATTCCCACCAAGGCAGGGTGGCCCGAAAAAGAAAAACTTTCATCATCATTCACTCCATCACTGTCTTGCCAGAAGGGTGCTTTACACTACAGTTATAAAACTGCAACATTAACACCCCTCCTTCAGAGTGCCGGCACTGTACTTCCCATCTCCAGAACTCAAGTCCGGCCTGCCGGTTTCCCTGAATCCCTTCATAAATGTTACTTTGCTCACACTCCAACAGCACGTCAAGTATTAAAAACCATATGCCTCCATTCACTCCTATCAAATACGCTCACACATGCTTGCTGGAAGTCCAAGCCCCTCGCACACAAAACTTCCTTTACCCCTCCCTCCAACCTTTCCTAGGCCGACCCCTACCCCGCCTTCCCTCCACTACAGATTTATACACTCTCGAAGTCACTCTGTCTCTTCCATTCTCTCTACATGTCCAAACCACCTCAACAACCCCTCCTCAGCTCTCTGGACAATCGTTTTGGTAATCCCGCACCTCCTCCTAATTTCCAAACTCCGAATTCTCTGCATTATATTCACACCACACATTGACCTCAGACATGACATCTCCACTGCCTCCAGCCTTCTCCTCGTTGCAACATTCATCACCCATGCTTCACACCCATATAAGAGCGTTGGTATAACTATACTCTCATACATTCCCTCTTTACTTCCATGGACAAGGTTCTTTGTCTCCACAGACCAAGTGCTCCACTCACCCTTTTCCCCTCATCAATTCTATGATTCACCTCATCCTTCATAGACCCATCCGCCGACATGTCCACTCCCAAATATCTGAATACATTCACCTCCTCCATACTCTCTCCCTCCAATCTGATATCCAATCTTTCGTCACCTATTCTTTTTGTTATCCTCATCACCTTACTCTTTCCTATATTCACTTTCAATTTTCTTCTTTTACACACCCTACCAAATTCATCCACCAACCTCTGCAGCTTCTCTTCAGAATCTCCCAAAAGCACAGTGTCATCAGCAAAAAGCAACTGTGACAACTCCCACTTTGTATTTGCTTCTTTATCTTTTAGCCCAACACCTCTTGCCAAGACCCTCGCATTCACTTCTCTTACAACCCCATCTATAAATATATTGAACAACCACGGTGACATCACACATCCTTGTCTAAGGCCCACTTTTACTGGGAAATAGTCCCCTTCCCTCCTACACACTCTAACCTGAGCCTCACTATCCTCAAAAACTCTTCACTGCTTTCAGTAACCTTCCTCCTATTCCATACACCTGCAACATCTGCCACATTGCCCCCCTATCTACCCTATCATACGCCTTTTCCAAATCCATAAATGCCACAAAAACATCTTTACCCTTATCCAAATACTGTTCACCTATATGTTTCACTGTAAACACTTGGTCTACACACCCCTACCTTTCCTAAAGCCCCCTTGTTCATCTGCTATCCTGCTTTCTGTTTTACTCTTAATTCTTTCAATAATAACTCTACCATACACTTTACCAGGTACACTCAACAGACTTATTCCCCTATAATTTTTGCACTCTCTTTTGTCCCCTTTGCCTTTATACAAAGGAACAATACACGCTCTCTGCCAATCCCTAGGTACCTTACCCTCTTCCATACATTTATTAAATAATAGCACCAACCACTCCAAAATTATATCCCCACCTGCTTTTAACATTTCTATCTTTATCCCATCAATCCCAGCTGCCTTACCCCTTTCATTCTACCCACTGCCTCACGAACTTTCCCTACACCCACAACTGGCTCTTCCACACTCCTACAAGATGTTATTCCTCCTTGCCCTACACACAAATCACAGCTTCCCTGTCTTCATCAACATTTAACAAATCCTCAAAATATTCTCCCCATCTTCCCGATACCTCTAACTCTCCATTTAATAACTCTCCTCTCCTATTTTTAACTGTCAAATCCATTTGTTCTCTAGGCTTCCTCAACTTATTAATCTCATTCCAAAACTTTTTCTTATTTTCAACAAAATTTGCTGATAACATCTCACCCACTCTCTCATCTGCTCTCTTTTACATTGCTTCACCACTCTTTTAACCTCTCTTTTCTCTCCATATACTCTTCCCTCCTTGCATCACTTCTACTTTGTAAAAACCTCTCATATGCTAACTTTTTCTCCCTTACTACTCTCTTTACATCATCATTCCACCAATCGCTCCTCTTCCCTCCCGCACCCACTCGCCTGTAACCACAAACTTCTGCTGAACACTCTAACACTACATTTTTAAATCTACCCCATACATTTTCGACCCCATTGCCTACACTCTCACTAGCCCATCTATCCTCCAATAGTTGTTTATATCTTACCCTAACTGCCTCCTCTTTTAGTTTATAAACCTTCACCTCTCTTTTACTTACTGATTCTATTTTCCTTGTATCCCATCTACCTTTTACTCCCACTGTAGCTATAACTAAAAAGTGATCTGATATATCTGTAGCCCCTCTATAAACATGTACATCCTGAAGTCTACTCAACAGTCTTTTATCTACCAATACATAGTCCAACAAACTACTGTCATTACGCCCTACATCATATCTTGTATACTTATTTATCCTCTTTTTCTTAAAATATGTATTACTTATAACTAAACCCCTTTCTATACAAAGTTCAATCAAAGGGCTCCCATTATCATTTACACCTGGCACCCCAAACTTACCTACTACACCCTCTCTGCATGTTTCTCCCACTTTAGCATTTAGGTCCCCTACCACAATTACTCTCTCATTTGGTTCAAAAGTTCCTATACATTCGCTTAACATCTCCCAAAATCTCTCTCTCTCCTCTACACTCCAGGTGCATACATGCTTATTATGACCCACTTTTCGCATCCGACCCTTATTTTAATCCACATAATCCTTGAATTTACACATTTATATTCCCTCTTTTCCTTCCATAACTGATCCTTCAACATTATTGCTACCCCTTCCTTAGCTCTGACTCTCTCAGATACTCCTGACTTAATCCCATTTATTTCTCCCCACTGAAACTCGCCTACCCCCTTCAGCTTTGTTTCGCTTAGGGCCAGGACATCCAACTTCTTTCCAAATTATTTTTTGTTAATAGTTTTGGGTGTCTGGAACGGATTAATTGTATTTACATTAATTCTTATGGGAAATATTATTTCGGTTTCGGCCTTTTCGGATTTAGGCCGACCTTCTGGAAGGATTACGGCCGATAACCGAGGGTCCACTAATTTAAACCACAGTACAGGCAGGGATTGAACTTGCATGAGTTCAATCCCTGCCTGTACCATGGTTTGTCTGCAATCGGATCATTACAATTTCCCTAGTCAGTATAATTTACTTACTGCTAAGAAATATTTAATTATAAAATAAACATAAAACTTTTGTAATTTTCTATACTGACCCAAGAGACACTCCTGCTGGCTGATCTTGTTCAAGTTCCTCTGGGTGGAGATGTCCAGCGGCCTTCGAAATTAGTAAAACAATGAGCCCTCGAGTTTGCATGTTGTTACGGCCATTGTAAATCAGCCTCCTAATAGTGAAAAAAAAAAAAAATAGCCAGTACTATATTTTCCAACTACTGTATTGTATACACATTAGTAATTAAAAATGTAAAGTGTAAAACCTAAAGGGAAAGTTGAAGATTGTTAGAAAATATAATGATTACCAGTGTATTAAAAGATAAAAATGTTAAGAGTAAAACCTCAATCTAACAGACTCCAGTTTAATGAATTTTGGAATTAAATGGACAATATCTGCAACCCAGAACCAATTGGAAGCAAATGGACAAAGTCTGTTAAATCCGGAATTAGCAGTTATTCTTACAGTCTGCTGGGTAAATTCACTGTCGAGTTAACAGACTTTGTCCATTAAATCTGTTTTTTACGAATAATTCTGCATATAAATAACACTGTCTATTGTTGCAGTCCACTGGGTAAATTTCTTTTTTGGATTTAATAGACAGTGTTAAATCAGAAATTGTCCATTACAGTTATGACCCTGGAAAAATGTTCTCATAATTGGAATGTAACTGGCACCCTCTTTCCCTATTAGTCTACTAAATTGAGTCACTAATTTATACACCTCTGTACTGCATTACAAAAAGCAAGATGGCAAACCAAATTAAAGAGAAAAATACTGGGCTATGAGGGGGTGGGGGGATCGACCCCATTGCATATTTGGGTGTAATTCCCTGGATAGCAAAACATAGCTTTAGATGCTCGAGGTACATAGCTAAAAATTATGTATGTATACCTATTTATGTGGCAAACATCTTTTGATTCCCACAAAATTATTAATGCTGCCATTGTGGTATTTCTTTGATGCTGTATCAAGGACTACTAATAACAATAAATTTGAAAAAAAAAAAAAAATTGGCCTATCAACTATTTCAGTTATTGTTTTTTTTAATACTAATGTATCAGTTTTAGAACATTAAGTTTACACTTTTTCCAGCATGTCATTAATCAGAATTAATTTTTTTTTTAAATTTAATGGAACTGCAAAATGCCTGAGAGAACTGAAATTTTTAGGCAGTTGAAAACTGCAGGACTAATTAATGCATGCTGAAGATGGCAAAATAGCAAAGAAAACTTCTGAGCCCTCACTTGGCAGTCTTCAGCAATGGGTGAGAGGAACCTACAAGCTTTCTCATATGAATGGCAATATTGGACATCTCGTCAGACAACAAGGAGCGGAGGGTCAAGTAGGAAGTTGGATAGCCAACAATCTTCTCTGCATCACTAACTGCCCGATTCCAGTCTGGCTTTTGTTGTGGTACGGTGCTATAAGTCTTGTGGACATGGCTGAGAAAATATTAAGAACATTAATAAATTTCTTTGAGTAACTAATAATTTTGTAGCAAGTCAATTTTTGTTTAACACGTCGGCCATCTCCCACTGAGGCAGGGTGACCCAAAACAGAAACACTTTCACCATCATTCATGCATAATCACTGTCTTTGCAGAGGCACCCAGATATGACAGTTCAGATGTCAAATAGAAATAGAAATGCAACCTTTTCAATAACAAAATTTCAAGAAAGACTGAGCTTAAGAAATTTATTAAGAACTTCAGTATGAAACAATATACAATAACTATATATATTTTATAATTTTTTATCACTCCTACTGAAGACACTATTAATTTCCTATCAATAAAAAATATGATAATATAAAAGGCTATTCTTAATACAGTGGACCCCCAGTTTACGATAGTCTCCAAACTCGCCCTTTTATGTAAGTTTATTTTTGTAAGTGCTTTTGTAAGTGTAATTTTGGGGGTCTAAAAGGACTAATCTAATTTACATTTTTCCTTATGGGAACAAATTCGTTCAGTAATGGCACTTGAACAGCATTCTGGAACAAAATAATGACGTAATCCAGGTGTCCACTGTACGTACTTGTCTTTTCCCTCATCTATTTCTTTTCTTACAGAAGTACATGCTTTCTAAACCACAGTAATGCAAACCATACGAAACTGATAAGCAGTGTTCTGATCACATATGCATACAGCACCTGCTTCTTCAGTTTGTCATGGCCATCATATGTCATGCACTAGCCAAAGTTTGGTTAGGCTGAAGGCAGTCACATACAGAATAGCTGCAGGTTGTGACACATCTTACATTAGCAACACATAGGGTAAGCCAGTGGCTGCCACATATTGCACTAGCCACTGTTAGGTTAGGTCCAATGCAAATCACAAGTAATACACTAGTCACAGCTACATTAGTCGCCACATGGATGTCCCATCATACACCAGCCACAGTTCGCTTAGGCCCATAGTTATCATACATCCTACACAAGCCATGGCTAGGCATGGCCAGTAAAGTGTTGCACTTAAACCTCACACCATGACCAGTACCAGTCCTCAGTACTGACTGACTATTGGGTTATTCCTGGATACATCATCATTTAGGTACTCTGTGGGGGCTAATACTGACTTTTGGCCCAGGTCTGAACTTTGGGCCTTATTTTACCCCAGTAACAATTTTTATTTTGAGATTCCTAAAGTTAATCTAACTTCCTTGTTATTTCCACAAAATGAACCCACCTAATATTGGACATTTAAAGCAATAAATTATCAGTCAACTAAGACCAGGACCTGTACTCCATATTACTACAAGAGTCTTAAAGGCCATAGTAATAATAATAATTATACTATTTCTACAAGTACATGTACAAGTATACAGACCATAGTTGACATCAATGACATACTACTATATAGAAAGCCACTTGTTATGCACAGCATTTCGGGCAAATTAGGTCAGTTTTGTCCCAGGATGCGACCCACACCAGTCCACTAACACCCAGGTACCTATTTTACTGATTGGTGAACATAGACAACAGGTGTAAAGAAACACGCCCAATGTTTCTACCCTGGCTGGGAATCGAACCCGGACCCTCACCGTGTGAAGCAAGAGCTTTAGCAACCAGACCACGGTGAACAGGGATTGCAGGTGTATGGTGACTAACACCCAGGTACCTATCTACTGCTAGGTGAACAGGGACAGCAAGTGGCTCAAGGAAACACGTCGTAATGCTTCCACCCGTACCAGGGATCGAACCACGGACCTCAGTGTGTGAGCTGAGTTCGCTACCGACCCAGCTACTTACTCAGGAACCCAATGGGAAAGATATACATTGCTTGACTTTATTAGAATATCCTTAGTTATAATTCTACACTATTTACTGCATACAGTATATAAAATTATGGCCAGTTGTGGCTCTCGCTAGATGTGGACCTCAACTGTCATATTATGGCCAGAACTTTCCCACAAACATCAGTATACAGTCAAATAAGACCCACCTGAGGAGGGGAGCCACCTGCACCTGCGGCAGGAGAGACCCACCTGCCGCAGGTAACTGTGGAGCAGCAGCAGCCACCCACCGCCCCTCGCCGCCCACTGCACATCTCACCAGCCGCCCACACACACCCACTGCACTCTTGCTCATGCTTAGGATATTACCGGGACCCCAGGGGCATGCTATCAGAAAATAAAAAATGATAGATGTGAAGAGAGAGCAGCAGCACTTATCACTATACTGTTGTCAGTGGTGGGTCCCACTGCACACTGAAGTTCTCTCAGATTTTTCTCCCACTACACCTCTCTCACCTCACACCACACACTTATATAACCTCCAATTAACCCTATTTTTTTCAGACTTGACCCATAATGCTCACGTTTAAAACTCTATTCATTATTTTCTCAACGCGTTTCAGCAGCTTCTCAACCAATTACAAATAAATTTATGCATCTTTTTGGTGACAAATTTTTACCCTTAAAATAACATGTTTTTGTCAAGCACCTCTCCATGATATAATGTTGGTAACTTTTACCGTTGTGAACCATATGTATTTTAATATGATGACTCCCGCCGCTTGAATATACCCCAAAAAGACTCTCAGATGTACTTCCCTTCAGAGTTAAGCTTGAGGTGAAGGGTTAGAGGGGTTTATATCTAACAGCAACATCTACTAGTTGCTGGACTCCATCAGTCAGACAACAAAATAGAAATAGAAAGTGTGATATCACGGCTCTTGGAAGCAAAATGTCAATGAATGGAACGAGAAAGTAAGATGACTTTCCCTTTTGGGATTTTCCAGAGATTCCATATCCTTGGGTGAGAGCTGAACCATGGCATTTCCTTGGCCTCCAGGATAACCAAAAAAATCCAGTATCCAGAACACCGAGATACAGCATACCATATTTTCGTTGTTAATGAATCTTCGTCTATAAACTTTGGTCAGAAGAATAAACTTAACGTAATTTTTTTATTATTATTATTTCTTCTCTACAACCTTTGCATTAATCACATAAATCACGAAGATTTAACCCAAGTAATAACCCAACTTAGCTAAATAATGTAACTAATTTCCGCTAGATTAGATTTTTTAGATTTTGCCACCGAAGTGGCTAGTTTATTGTGCACCCCATATCCATCCTGTGGACGGTAGCGCAAGAGCATATGGATACACAAAAGGCCTAGGCACTAGGCCCCAAAGGGGTTAACAATTGTACATTTGGGTTTATATCTACATTTCAATTATCTGTTACAAGCAGGTATCTTATTTCATGAATAAGATATCTTGACATGTCACATAGGTTATTATATTGTCTATCTCTATATTTCTCAATAAGTGTACAATTAAGCACATAGTGTTCAAGACAGTGACCATATGCCTGATCACATAATTTGCATTTAGTTTGATCATCATCTGTGTCTCCCAAACTGTCAGAAGTACCTGTAGCCAAGCCTAAGCCTGGCCACTACAACATCAGTCAGTCTGTTCACATTGCAGTTGCTCCACAAACATGCCCATCTGTGCTCGTATTATCATGAGCACAGATAGGCACGTTCATGGAAATTAATTTGGATTTATATCTACAGTTCACTTATCTGTTACAAGCAAATTTAGGAAATTTGCTTAGAATAAGTGGTATCCTACCTTCACTAATAAGATATCTTGACATGTCACATAGGTTATTATACTGTCTATCTCTATATTCCTCAATAAGTGGACAATTCAGCACATAGTGTTCAAGACAGTGACCATATGCCTGATCACATAATTTGCATTTAGTTTGATCATCATCTGTGTATCTCCCAAACTGCCAGAAGTACTTGTAGCCAAGCCGAAGCCTGGCCACTACAACTAAATTTCCGCTAGTAGAGCAGCATTGCACAGAAACTGTAATTCGTGGCAAAGGCTGACATAGAGCAGACTCCATTACATATTTCAATGTCGTTTTGTTATGATAAAAAAACTGTACTTGTTGTAGTCAGGTGTGGCAGTAACTTACCAGCTTGCCTCAGCAACTAAATTGTTGTGACTTGTTAAGTTACTGCAAATGATGAAGACGCGGCGCTAATTAGAAACTTTAAAATTCAGACAATATTGCACCTGCACAGTAGCAGCCGCAGACTTTATCAAATATTATACAACCCACCTGGTGGTAGCACAATATGTAGGCAGGCGAGAGAAACATGCTGCAGCAGGCCTACTGTAGCCTTCCAGTAGGCCTATTGGAATGCTGTACCAGGCCTACTGGAGTCCTGCAACAGGCCTACTAATCCATTATAAGCAGGTCATTTGTTATATTAAAAAACAATAAAAATCGTTATTGCTAAGGAAGATACTTAGAAGTTACAATAATTAAGAAGTTCATCGTGGTTACAGTTTTTCCTTTTTTACAATTACGGCACAAAAAATAAATGCCACAGTTATATGGTCAAAAAGGTTAGGTTAGGTAAGACTCCGGAAACAGGACAATTCGTTCCTGACGCGGGTCTTAGACCCACCGCTGAAGCTTTTGGTCATCTGACCGAGGCCTTCCACATTTTTTTTATAATAATAATAATAATAATAATAATAATAATAATAATAATAATAATAATAATAATAATAATAATAATACTTTATTGAGACATGGTACAATGATACTTGGTAGACAAGAAACATAGGTATTAATGAGATGTACATGCCAAAAGCCCCTAATATGCTGTGCATTGCGGGCATTCTTAGGTCTACTCAATTGTAGACTACATGGTAAAAAGTTATGGTTGATAATTTATAAAATAAGTATAATAGCGTATGTAAGTTATAAAGTTTGAATATAAGTTGAACATATAAATTAATTGTAGCAATGCAACTAATTGAGTGAGATAACAATTTAAAACAATTAATTGCATTGCAGTTACAGTTTACGTGGTCATTATAATGTAAATGTTATGGAAATAGTTAGCTTAGTATGTATTATTCATAACAGGTTTTTACATTTAAGTGATTAGTCAGGTTTTTACATTTAAGTGATTATTCTACTTTGTTGAGAATGTTTGATATTGAGCATTTAGCTTTGGGTGAGAAGGTGGTTTTTTAGCATCGTTTTGAATTGGGGTACAGGCAGGGTTTCTTTGGCAATGACAGGTAATGAATTCCAAATTTTCGTGCCTTTTATATGCATTGAGTTTTTACATAGTTTTTAATATATGAGTGGGAGGGGCTGGGTTTGATTGGTGTCGTGAGTACGGGAATAAATTCTTAGGTAGTGGTGGTTTTGATATGGACTTGCCTTGTATGGGCCAGTAGGCCTTCTGCAGTGTTCCTCCATTCTTATGTTCTTATGTTCTTATGTTAGATGGACACGGGGAACATCGAGGAGTGATCTGTGTCTAGTGTTATGGTCATGTGTCCTGTTAAAATTGGTAAGAAGTTTGAGTGGTTGGTTAATATTTGCATAGAGTGTTCTATGTATGTAATAGGCACAGTAAAAAGTATGAATGTCTTGTATGGTGAGTAAGTTTAGGTTTTTGAATATTGGTGGAGTATGTTGCCTGGAGTGAGAATTTGTTATCATTCTAACTGCTGCCTTTTGTTGTGTTATTAGTGGTCTGAGATGAGTTATTGATGTAGAGCCCCATGCGCAGATTCCATAGGTGAGGTAGGGGTAAATGAGTGAGTGATATAGGGTAAGGAGAGCTGGTTGTGGAACATAGTACCGTATCTTGGATAGTATTCCCACGGTCTTTGAGACTTTCTTGGAAATTTGTTGTATATGTGTCTGAAATTTGAAGCAACTGTCAAGATGGATTCCTAAGAATTTTCCATCTGTGAGTTTTGTGATAGGGGACCCGTTTATCATTATGTTAAGTGGTGCGTTTGTAGCTCTGTTCCAAAACTGGATAAAATAGGTTTTATCAACATTGAGAGTAAGTTTGTTGGTCATCATCCAGGTAGATATTTTCTGCAATTCAGTATTTACAGTGTTGGCTAGTATGTCTGGGCTTGGGTGCGAGATAACGTATGTAGTGTCATCTGCAAAAAGTATGGGTTTGAGTAGTTGAGATGCATTTGGTAGGTCGTTAATGTAAATGAGAAAGAGTAGTGGGCCAAGAACACTTCCCTGTGGGACACCTACGGTAATAGTTTGCGCGGTGGAGCTAGCTTACCCGTCCACCCCTCTATAAAAAAAAAAATTATATTATATTAAGTAATGGTCAAAAGAAAGCCACTCTATATGTAGCGCACTTCATGCACACTAACTCTCCGATTTACCTGCTATTTAATACTAGTCGTAACATACACTTTTAGGCACTACGGGGCAGTACAACGTGAGTAATTTATTCCACTCATAAGGTGGAATAAATAATAAGTAGCAAGATGAGTCTTGCTGTTGAAAAAGGAATAAACGTTCACTGAGTATGCATAATGAAGGTGATCAGTCCCTCAAGCTTGATTATAAATAAAATATTCTGCAGATTGAGGTTAGTTTCGTTACCTTAGTCGGCAATAAATAGTAAAATATGTCAGGTGAACTTGTGGGAATAAGACACGAGCACTTCCAAGACGTTTGTTGGAGGAGACGTTTCGCCACTGGTAACCTTTTCAGTTCTGACGAGTGAAAGGGCCACCTGTGGATTAGTCTTCAGTAAATGTCTCTGATTCTGGATATGTGTCTCAGTCCCACAATTTTCCGTGTTACTAAACCTGTACTCGTGCAATTAAGTCTCAAGAACGAAAAGACCCAACACCGTGACTGGAACAATACACAATGACCCGCACAGAGGAGAGTGAAACTCACCATATGTGCTGGTTATATGTGTATAATTTACGCCTAGTTCCTTAGGTCACAGTGCAGTTAACTAGTTTATATTCACTTCATCAAGTAGGTTTCTTTGAAAGTCTCGTATTATCATTAAAATATCGTCAGGTAAATCGCTTCAATACAAACCAAATATCATCTTTGGAACTGCATTCACAATGACCTGCATATTCAGCGAGGTAGATGCACCAATATCAGGAGAAAGGGTTGATGGTGGCTGGTAGCTGAGTTGAGGCAAATCAAGGAAGGTTCATCTCATGAAGGTAACTACGAAGGTTCATCTCATGAAGGTAACTACGAAGGTTTATCTCATGAAGGTAACTACGAAGGTTCATCTCATGAAGGTAACTACGAAGGTTCATCTCATGAAGGTAACTACGAAGGTTCATCTCATGAAGGTAACTAAGAAGGTTCATCTCATGAAGGTAACTACGAAGGTTCATCTCATGAAGGTAACTACGAAGGTTCATCTCATGAAGGTAACTACGAAGGGGGGGAAAAATGTCAGTTACGATGACTAGGCTCTAAACAGACGTTCCAGTAGATCTCTACTTAAAGGCAAGCTGTAGCAGTAGATGGTAGCAGTAGATGGTAGCAGTAGATGGTAGCAGTAGATGGTGGCAGTAGATGGTAGTAGTAGATGGTAGCAGTAGATGGTAGCAGTAGATGGAAGCAGTAGATGGTGGCAGTAGATGGTAGCAGTAGATGGTAGCAGTAGATGGTAGCAGTAGATAGTGGCAGTAGATGGTAGCAGTAGATGGAAGCAGTAGATGGTGGCAGTAGATGGTAGCAGTAGATGGTAGCAGTAGATGGTAGCAGTAGATGGTAGCAGTAGATAGTGGCAGTAGATGGTAGTAGTAGATGGTAGCAGTAGATGGTAGCAGTAGATGGAAGCAGTAGATGGTGGCAGTAGATGGTAGCAGTAGATGGTAGCAGTAGATGGTAGCAGTAGATGGTAGCAGTAGATGGTAGCAGTAGATGGTGGCAGTAGATGGTAGTAGTAGATGGTAGCAGTAGATGGTAGCAGTAGATGGAAGCAGTAGATGGTGGCAGTAGATGGTAGCAGTAGATGGTAGCAGTAGATGGTGACAGTAGATGGTAGTATTAGATGGTAGCAGTAGATGGTGGCAGTAGATGGTAGCAGTAGATGGTGGCAGTAGATGGTAGCAGTAGATGGTGGCAGTAGATGGTGGCAGTAGATGGTGGCAGTAGATGGTGGCAGTAGATGGTAGTAGTAGATGACAGCAGTAGATGGTGGCAGTAGATGGTAGCAGTAGATGGTAGCAGTAGATGGTGGCAGTAGATGGTAGCAGTAGATGGTGGCAGTAGATGGTAGCAGGATGGTGGCAGTAGATGGTAGCAGTAGATGGTGGCAGTAGATGGTAGCAGAGATGGTGGTAGTAGATGGTAGCAGTAGATGGTATGGTGGCAGTAGATGGTGGCAGTATATGATGGCAGTAAATGGTAGCAGTAGATGGTGGCAGTAGATGGTGGCAGTAGATGGTAGCAGTAGATGGTGGCAGTAGATGGTAGCAGTAGATGGTAGCAGTAGATGGTAGCAGAGATGGTGGCAGTAGGAGAAAGCAGTAGATAGTGGCAGTAGATGGTAGCAGTAGATGGTGGCAGAGATGGTAGCAGTAGATGGTGGCAGTGAGATGGTAGCAGAGATGGTGGCAGTAGATGGTAGGCAGTAGATGGTGGCAGAAATGGTAGCAGTAGATGGTGGCAGTAGATGGTAGCAGTAGATGGTAGCAGTAGATGGTAGCAGTAGATGGTAGCAGTAGATGGTGGCAGTAGATGGTAGTAATAGATGGTAGCAGTAGATGGTAGCAGTATATGGAAGAAGTAGATGGTGGCAGTAGATGGTAGCAGTAGATGGTGGCAGTAGATGGTGGCAGTAGATGGTAGCAGTAGATGGTGGCAGTAGATGGTGGCAGTAGATGGTGGCAGTAGATGGTAGCAGTAGATGGTGGCAGTAGATGGTAGCAGTAGATGGTGGCAGTAGATGGTAGCAGTAGATGGTAGCAGTAGATGGTGGCAGTAGATGGTAGCAGTAGATGGTATGGTGGCAGTAGATGGTGGCAGTAGATGGTGGCAGTAGATGGAAGCAGAAGATGGTGGCAGTAGATGGTGGCAGTAGATGGTAGCAGTAGATGGTAGCAGTAGATGGTGGCAGTAGATGGTAGCAGTAGATGGTAGCAGTAGATGGTGGCAGTAGATGGTAGCAGTAGATGGTAGCAGTAGATGGTGGCAGTAGATGGTAGCAGTAGATGGTAGCAGTAGATGATGGCAGTAAATGGTGGCAGTAGATGGTGGTAGTAGATGGTAGCAGTAGATGGTAGCAGTAGATGGTGACAGTAGATGGTAGCAGTAGATGGTAGCAGTAGATGGTAGCAGTAGATGGTGCAGTAGATGGCAGGTAGCAGTAGATGGTAGCAGTTGATGTAGCAGTAGATGGTGGCGAGATGGCAGTAGATGGAGCAGTAGATGGAGCAGTAGATGGTGGCAGAGATGGTAGCAGAGATGGTGACAGAGATGGTAGCAGTAGATGGTAGCAGTAGATGGTAGCAGTAGATGGTGGCAGTAGATGGTAGCAGTAGATGGTAGCAGTAGATGGTGGCAGTAGATGGTAGCAGTAGATGGTAGCAGTAGATGGTGGCAGTAGATGGTAGCAGTAGATGGTGGCAGTAGATGGTAGCAGTAGATGGTGGCAGTAGATGGTAGCAGTAGATGGTGGCAGTAGATGGTAGCAGTAGATGGTGGTAGTAGATGGTAGCAGTAGATGGTGGCAGTAGATGGTGGTAGTAGATGGTAGCAGTAGATGGTGGCAGTAGATGGTAGCAGTAGATGGTATGGTGGCAGTAGATGGTGGCAGTAGATGGTGGCAGTAGATGGTAGCAGTAGATGGTGGTAGTAGATGGTAGCAGTAGATGGTGGCAGTAGATGGTGGTAGTAGATGGTAGCAGTAGATGGTGGCAGTAGATGGTAGCAGTAGATGGTATGGTGGCAGTAGATGGTGGCAGTAGATGGTGGCAGTAGATGGTAGCAGTAGATGGTGGCAGTAGATGGTGGCAGTAGATGGTAGCAGTAGATGGTGGCAGTAGATGGTAGCAGTAGATGGTAGCAGTAGATGGTAGCAGTAGATGGTGGCAGTAGATGGTAGCAGTAGATGGTGGCAGTAGATGGTAGCAGTAGATGGTGGCAGTAGATGGTAGCAGTAGATGGTGGCAGTAGATGGTAGCAGTAGATGGTGGCAGTAGATGGTAGCAGTAGATGGTGGCAGTAGATGGTAGCAGTAGATGGTGGCAGTAGATGGTAGCAGTAGATGGTGGTAGTAGATGGTAGCTAGCGCACTCAGCTCACACACTGAGGTCCGGAGTTCGAGTCCCCGGTACGGGTGGAAACATTAAGGACGTGTTTCCATAAGACACCTGCTGTCCATGTTCACCCATCAGTATAAAATGGGTACCTGGGTGTTAGTGGACTGGTGTGGGTCGCATCCTGGGACAAAACTGGCGTAATTTGCCCGAAATGCTCTGAGTCAAAGGGACGTTACGAAGTATTTCTTTAGTCAGGAAGTGGAATAGCCTAGAAAGTGACGTAGTGGAGGCAGGAACCATACATAGTTTTAAGACGAGGTTTGATAAAGCTCATGGAGCAGGGAGAGAGACGACCCAGTAGCAATCAGTGAAGAGGCGGGACCAGGAGCTATGAATCGACCCCTGCAACCACAAATAGGTGAGTACACACACACTTCGATAAACAAGGCAATAAATCAGGCGCATTTAAATAAGAGGCAAGCATGGTACCGTAGGTTCGAGCCTCACACGCCGCCGCCACCTCTGTCGCCGTCGCCACCAGCGGGGCCTTACACGATGAATTATACACGCACACGGACACACACGTACACATACACGCACACAAAATGTACTCAGAAGACACTGTACTCAGAAGACACTGACTCCACACTTCTCACACACACACACACACACAGTTCCTGGCGGGGCCAGGAGCTGTGAATCGACCCCTGCATCAACAATTAGGTGAGTACACACACACACACACACACACATACACACACATACACACACACACACACACACACACACACAAACCTCGGCAAAGGAGAAAGACCTTGGAGTGAGTATAACGCCTAGCACGTCTCCGGAGGCACACATCAACCAGATAACTGCGGCAGCATATGGGCGTCTGGCAAACCTTAGATTAGCGTTCCGTTACCTTAACAAGGAATCGTTCAAGACACTGTATACCGTGTACGTCAGGCCCATACTAGAATATGCAGCACCAGTCTGGAACCCACACCTGGTCAAGCACGTAAGGAAACTAGAGAAAGTGCAAAGGTTTGCGACAAGGTTAGTTCCACAACTCGGGGGTCTGTCTTATGAAGAAAGGTTGAGGGAAATAGGACTAACAACACTGGAGGAAAGAAGGGTCAGAGGAGACATGATAACGACATACAAAATACTGCGGGGAATTGACAAGGTAGATAGTGACAGGATGTTCCAGAGAGGGAACACAGAAACAAGGGGACACAACTGGAAGCTGAAGACTCAGATGAGTCAAAGGGATGTCAGGAAACATTTCTTCAGCCACAGAGTAGTCAGGAAGTGGAATGGACTAGAAAGATATAGTGGAGGCAGGAACCATACATAGTTTTAAGACAAGGTATGATAAAGCTCATGGAGCAGGGAGAGCAGAGACCCAGTAGCAGACAGCGAAGAGGCGGGGCCAGGAGCTGAGTCTCGACCCCTGCAACCACAATTAGGTGAGTACAATTAGGTGAGTACACACACACACACACACACATACACACACACGGAGTGTGGCAGGCAGGTTCCATACACAGCTTTAAGAAGAGGTATGATAAAGCTCATGGCGCAGGGAGAGTGACCCAGTAGCGGCCAGTGAAGAGGCGGGGCCAGGAGCTATGTCTCACCCCTGCAACCACAACTAGGTGAGTACACACACACACACACACACACACACAACACAATATAATACGTGATTTCAGGAATGCAGGAAACCACAAATGAATAAACGATGACAGTTTTGTTTTAGATCTGGCTCCGTCGAGGTCACTAAATCACTGTGATTTTCATGCATAGGCAACTTCGTGTTAAAAAAAAAAACATTTTTTTTTTCATTTCGTAAATTAAAAAACTTGTTACAGAATGGTTGCATTTCGTGTATCGTACAAAAAGACTATAATAGAGTGACACTTTAAAACAAAGTGAAGGATAACTTGCACCACAGTATATATTTTTCTCCTTGCGCTAAGCCATGTTCTGATATTTCTTGAGGGACAAACTGAGACGAATAATGACCCTCAATGTAAATAAGCTATCCTAGGAGGGGGATTATCCTAGCTACACATATGCTGTTATGTATAATAATCTTTGTGTATACCTGAATAAACTTACTAATGAACTCAGAAAATATAGACGTTAAATGAGGCATTGATAGAAATCGTGCCTCTGAGGCACCGTCAGAGGCACCGTCAGAGGCACCGTCAGAGGCACCGTCAGAGGCAAAGGCTGTAAAACCCAGCTGACTTCTTCCCACAACCCAGGAGCTTTCGCAGTATAATCTGTCCTGACCTCCCTCAAAGCCACATAGTCCATGAACTCACATTAAGTCGTAATACACAATTGTCAGTGAATAATCACGAAGATGCACGTGAGACGCTTCCCGCCCATCTTAATATTCATTCAATGGCAGTTCTTTATTACCACTTAATCTGAGCTCAATATATATATATATATATATATATATATATATATATATATATATATATATATATATATATATATATATATATATATATATATATTTATGTAGTAGGTTGGTAGACAGCAGCCACCCAGGAGGTACTACCGTTCTGCCAAGTGAGTGTAAAACGAAAGCCTGTATTTGTTTTACATGATGGTAGGATTGCTGGTGTCTTTTTCTGTCTCATAAACATGCATGATTTCAGGTATGTCTTGTTACTTCTACTTACACTTAGGTCACACTACACATTCATGTACAAGCATATATATATACACACCCCTCTGGGTTTTCTTCTATTTTCTTACTAGTTCTTGTTCTTATTTCCTCTTATCTCCATGGGGAATTGGAACAGAATTCTTCCTCCGTAAGCCATGCGTGTCGTAAGAGGCGATTAAAATGCCGGGAGCAAGGGGCTAGTAACCCCTTCTTCTGTGTATATTACTAATTGTAATAGGAGAAACTTTCGTTTTCCTTTTGGGCCACCCTGCCTTGGTAGGGAAACGGCCGACGTGTTGAAAAAGAAAATATATATATATATATATATATATATATATATATATATATATATATATATATATATATATATATATATATATATATATATATATATATATATATATATATATATATATATATATATATATGACCAACTTTTGACAGCAACGTCACTGTCACATGACACATGACCTCGTAAGTTGGACTAAGCAGAGTTGGGAAAACGTCGCTACAGCTTACACTGCCATGACCTCGGCCTACTTCAGCGATCTTTTCATTGACCCCAGGTCCTGCGGTTGACCTTAAGGTCCTTGCATTGTTAAAGATCGTCTATCTACAAATGTATTGCATATATGTCGTGCCGAATAGGTAAAATTGTTCAATTAGCAAGAACTCTTTTAAAATTAAGTCCTTTCTAAAAAAATCTCTTATACGTTTAAAGGTATATTTTTTCATTTATGTTAATATAAAAATTAATAATTTTGTACCAAAGAACCTTGGAAAACTTACCTAACCTTATAACAAGCGCAATTAAATTTAGCCTAATCCAACTAAATATATTTTAGATAAGTTTACAGTAATTTAATAATAAACAAACACAATGAAATATATTTTTTTCGTTAGGTTCAGAATGATTTTTGCGAAATTTTGCATGCACAAATTTTCGTTGCCTTATTCGCAAGAAGAGCGTTGCTATTTAAGCCAAAATCGCAAGTTTTACCTATTCGCACGACATATAAATATACATATATATAATTTCGTTTGTATATAACAGTAAAGAGATGCAATATGTAAATAATGATAATAACTATCAATAGTAAAACAAGATAGGGTCAAGGCTATAAGTTTTTCCCAAATCACCAAATAAAAAATCATGACTGTCAGATATCCCTGAAGCTTTAAGATACTGGTCATGATTATTTTTTTTTTAAAACTTTAATCGCTTCCCGAAACGGGAGGGGAGTCATGGAGAACAAACGGGGGGGGAAACAGTTTGGGTGTCCCCTATTTTTTCCCGCTAAGTTTACCTACTGATGTTAATATTCTTGAAAATTTCCCAGAGTTCTTGCTCATTTGAAGGCCCAAAAAGGAACCAAATATTTTCCCGTTCGTGTTTTGCCAATTTTGGGATTTTAAATTCAGCTTTAAAAAGGAAAAGAAATTATTAGCCAGAGGTTCTGGGAAGGTGAGCGAGTCTCCCAGACTGCTGACACCTGCAAGGACCGTATATTGTCCCCGTTATACATATATCAGAACACTCACCCTTAACTTTCTTAAACACGTTCCCCCCATGTTTTTTTTAGGTTAAAGGGGTTAAAATTTTTTGAAGCAGTAGGCCCACACACAACGCCAACACCCCAAGGGGAATCAAGTCCCAAATTGAACTGTGTAAAAAAAAAAACCTTCCCCATAAATTAAGAAAAAGGGGGGCCCGGAGCTAAAAAAAAAACACCAGCATACTTAGATAAATAAACATATATAACCTAACACAAACCAAAAAAAAAATTTTTATTAATTATATGAGGCTGTTTATAAAAAAAAAAAGGCAGTTAAAACCTATACACACATAC
>WNWK01009499.1:0-76252 GCA_009830355.1 Cherax destructor
AGAGGTCAGTGACACTACCCAGAGGTCAGTGACACTACCCAGAGGTCAGTGACACTACCCAGAGGTCAGTGACACTACCCAGAGGTCAGTGACACTACCAGAGGTCAGTGACACTACCCAGAGGTCAGTGACACTACCCAGAGGTCAGTGACAGTACCCAGAGTTCAGTGACACTACCCAGAGGTCATTGACACTACTCAGAGGTCAGTGACACTACCCAGAGGTCAGTGACACTACCCAGAGGTCAGTGACACTACCCAGAGTTCAGTGACACTACCCAGAGGTCATTGACACTACTCAGAGGTCAGTGACACTACCCAGAGGTCAGTGACACTACCCAGAGGTCAGTGACACTACTCAGAGGTCAGTGACACTACTCAGAGGTCAGTGACACTACCAAGAGGTCAGTGACACTACCCAGAGGTCAGTGACACTACCCAGAGGTCAGTGACGCTACCCAGAGGTCAGTGACACTACCCAGAGGTCAGTGACACTACCCAGAGGTCAGTGACACTACCCAGGTCAGTGACACTACCACAGGTCAGTGACACTACCCACAGGTCAGTGACACTACCCACAGGTCAGTGACACTACCCACAGGTCAGTGACACTATCCACAGGTCAGTGACACTACCCACAGGTCAGTGACACTACCCACAGGTCAGTGACACTACCCACAGGTCAGTGACACTACCCACAGGTCAGTGACACTACCCACAGGTCAGTGACACTACCCACAGGTCAGTGACACTACCCACAGGTCAGTGACACTACCCACAGGTCAGTGACACTACCCACAGGTCAGTGACACTACCCACAGGTCAGTGACACTACCCACAGGTCAGTGACACTACCCACAGGTCAGTGACACTACCCACAGGTCAGTGACACTACCCACAGGTCAGTGACACTACCCACAGGTCAGTGACACTACCCACAGGTCAGTGACACTACCCACAGGTCAGTGACACACTACAACAGGACCTCAACATGTTTTATACAGAAATGTAAAGTCATCTATTATAGTATTTTAAATTTTGCCAGGAGAGTTCCTAGTTTATTGTGCACCTCATATCCATCCTGTGGATGGTAGCACATATGGATACACATATGGATAGGCCTAGGAACTAGGCCTCAAAAGGGTTTACAGGAGTACATCTGGATATATATCTACAATTCACTTATCTGTTACAAGCAATTTTAGGAAATCTGCTTAATATATCTGGTATCTTATTGTCATTAATAAGATATCTTGACATAAGATAAGATAAGATTTTCTTCAGATTTTTAACCCCCGGAGGGTTAGCCACCCAGGACAGCCCAAGAAAGTCAGTGCGTCATCGAGGACTGTCTGTCTTATTTCCATTGGGGTCCTCAATCTTGTCCCCCAGGATACGATCCACACCAGTTGACTAACACCCAGGTACCTATTTGCTGCTAGGTGAACATGACAACAGGTGTAAGGAAATACGTCAAAATGTTTCCACCTGCCGGGAATTGAACCCGGGCCCTCCGTGTGTGAAGCGAGAGCTTTAGCCACCAGGCCACCGGACATGTGACATAGGTTGTTATACTATCTCTATATTCCTCAATAAGTGGACAATTAAGCACATAGTGTTGACGACAGTGACCACAGGACTGACTACATATTTTGTATTTGGCTTGATCATCATCTGTGTATCTGGCAAACTGTCAGAAGTACTTGTAACCAAGCTTAAGCCAGGCTACTACAACATGACACTGTCAGAAGTACTTGTAACCAAGCCTAACCCTGGCTACTACAACATCACACTGTCAGAAGTACTTGTAACCAAGCCTAACCCTGGCTACTACAACATCACACTGTCAGAAGTACTTGTAACCAATCCTAACCCTGGCTACTACAACATCAGTCAGTGTTCACATTGCAAGTTGCGCCATAAAAGTCCTTATCTAGCACTTACCGCGACTGAATTAAAGCTCTTGATAAGCTTCTTGCTCTCCAGCTTCCTCAGCACTTTCTCCACAGTGTTGAGATGAAGGTTACTCCTGGAGCGTATCTCCCGGGCCCATATGCCCTGCGTCCCGCACTCTTCAATTATCTTGTAGACAACCTGAGCGTAAAAAAAGAGAATCTTTTGAGGAATGAGACACTTTTTACTCCCAATCCTAGTAAAAGAGAATTTATTATGGAGGAAAATGTGAGAGGTTGTAATGTTATTGTCCAATTGTGGTCTTAAGTGAAGGTTAATTTATTATGAGGAAAATGTGAAAAGTTGTAATGTTATTGTTATATTGTGGTCTTAAGTGAAGGTTAATTTATTATGGAGGAAAATGTGAGAGGTTGTAATGTTATTGTCCCATTGTGGTCCTAAGTGAAGATTAAGCTTGCCCAAATGCTCTGCATAACCATGAACTTTCTGCATGCATTCAAGTGTCAACCATTCCTATACAGTGGACCCCCGAGTTTCGTAAACCCCGGAAATCGTACATTTATGTAAGTATAATATTGTAAGTGCTTGTGGAAAAGTATTTTTGGGGGTCTGAAATAGACTAACCTACGTGACATTTTTTCTTAAGGGGGTAAATTCGTTCGGTAATGGCACTTGAGCAGACTTCAGGAGTGAAGTTTTTACGAATCTCGGGGGTCCACTGTATAAACAATGTATCATGTGGAAATAAACTTGAGTTTGACAAACAGCTATTGAATGAATGATGGTAAACATGTTTCATTCTTCAGGTCACCCTACTATGGTGGGAAATGACAGATGTGGTAAAATAAAAATGTAATGGAGTCATCAGATTCAGCTAAGTGTGTGTATGAGGGCCATGCATTTTCAGCGCCTCTTTTCAGTGTACCATATTTTTGTTGGTTTTCAACTGAGCCACTGTTCATTATGTTCGGTGCTTTTACCGATTTTCCGCAATTTTCGTACAACAGTTGCATAAGGGAAGGGCGACCGGAGCCATATTTTAAGGTATTGTATGTACTTTGTATATATTTTACTTCTGTATCTATTTTTTTTACGGCTAGCTGTATTGAGCACCTAATATATGATAGTGTAAATATTTAAATATCAGGTGTTTTAGATGTATTCGGTAATGAGAAAACTCTCTTTTTCCAGCCGCTGATGATTTTTGCTTGCCAGACGGGGTCAGGAGCTTAAGAGCTGTACAAGCGAGAATATCCTGTGTATATATTAATGCCACTCTGAGAACAGTGCATGGGAAATGTGAAATGTGAAATGTGAAATGAGAAATGTGCATGGGGATCAACAACATTAAATCACCTTAGACCACTCATAACACAACAAAAGGCCGCAGTCAGAATGATAACAAATTCCCACTCTAGACAGCATACTCCACCAATATTCAAAAGTCTCAAACTACTCACCGTAAAGAACATTCATACTTACTCTTGTGCCTACTACATATATAAAACTTTACACTCTAATATAAACCCTCCGCTCAAAATTCTCCTCACCAACTTTAATAGGACCCATGACCACAACACAAGACACAGATCACTTTTTGATATACCCCGTGTTCATATCAACCTATGTAAAAATTCTATGCACATAAAGGGCCCCAGAATCTGGAATTCACTACCAGTAAATATTAAGATAATCTTGTCTGAAAATCAATTTAAGACTCAACTCAAAAACCACCTTCTCACCCAAAACTAAATGATCATACTATAAACTACTCTGAAAAATGCTCATTATTCCTTTCGTATACGATAATCTCAATTTTTAATAATATGTTACTATTATGTTACCCCCTACTCAATCAAAACTAAATACTCATATTATAAGTTAATGTCAAAAATGCTCAATGTTATTTTCCTTAAGATAATCTCAATTCCATATTACCATTACTGTAACAATCTAATATCATTATATAATAATTTAAACAGTAAAATTTCATCATATTGTAATTTTGAAAACAATTTTTAACTAGAATAAACTCAATAAATTTCTCTAATACAGTGGTACCTCGACTTACGATATTTTTTCATTCCAGAATGCTGTTCAAGTGCCATTACCAAACAAATTTATCCCCATAAGGAATGATGTAAAATAGACTAGTCCTTTTAGACCTCCAAAATTACACTTACAAAAGCATTTAAAAAAATAAACTTACATAAAAGGGTGAGTTTGGGGACCATCGTAAGTCGAGGTACCACTGTATTAAGTACATTGTCTTTAAGTTACTAGAATAAGCTGCCCCTAATGCTATGGCATGTCAGTGGCTCTCCTTGCACTCAATTTACATTGTAACTACCAATACCTATGTAATCTGCAATCTGCAATGAAATAAAATTTACTTTACTTTACTTTACTACTAATAAAAAAAATCATTTAATTTATAAGTGTACGTACTATAAATGTACCGACTCATAAAATCATAATAACAAATGCAAACAAACCACAGAACAAGTGGGGTTTGAAACCAAGGCAAGTGAGTCATGGAGTTTCAGGACTCCCTAACCATGAGTTCAAACCCCACCCGTTCCATGGTTTCATAAATATACAGGTCTCCCTCAACATTCGCGTTTTCTACTTTCGCGGGCTTCACACATTCGCGAATTCCAGGCCGCCAAATTCCCACCCACCAAATATTTAAGTTTCCCGCCACCCGAGCGTCCCTACTACCTTCCTTCCGACCCGGCAGCCAGCCCGCCCACCACTCACTGAGTGTTTTCTTCGTTCATTATTTGTTATTAAACTACAGTATAACATGTATGTAGTACTATATAGTAGAATATTTTACTATGTTTTCATGCGTTTTATGATTGCTCATGCTTCAATAGGTTAAGGAAGCAGTAAGTAATGAAT
The DNA here is from genome assembly GCA_009830355.1 of Cherax destructor. Lineage (NCBI taxonomy): Eukaryota > Metazoa > Arthropoda > Malacostraca > Decapoda > Parastacidae > Cherax > Cherax destructor. The sequence goes on from WNWK01009499.1 coordinate 4,818, forward strand.
GTACTAAATAAAAGTTATTTATCTATTACATTTATTCCAAATTGATATCAGAAACATGATAAATACTCTAGAACTGTAATAAAGATGCTGAAATGAATAATATATGCCATATTATATGAGTGGGGTAAGAGTAGCAGGCAGACCGCCACCATATGAGATGTTTACATCAGGGTAAACATGCCTAAATCACTCTTGTCATAAGATTATTATTATAATCAAAAGAATCTTGTCGTAAGAACAAATGCAAAAATAGTATTTATTATTTTTAGAATAATAATAATTTATAATAATTGATCTGGAGCACTTTAAATATTATCAGTACAGTGGACCCCCGAGTTTCGTAAAAACTTCACTCCTGAAGTCTGCTCAAGTGCCATTACCGAACGAATTTACTTCCTTAAGGAAAAATTTCACGTAGGTTAGTCTATTTCAGACCCCCAAAAATACACTTCCACAAGAACTTACAAAATTATACTTACATAATTGCACGATTTCCGGGGTATTCGTTAACCGAGGGTCCACTGTATTTGGTTGCTGACATTTAGAGCACTCCACAGCAATTATTATTATTATTTATTATATATTGGACGGAAATAATAATTATTATTATTAATATTACACTATTATTATTATTTCCCTACAATATATTGTAGGGAAATAATAATAATAATTGCTGTGGAGTGCTCTAAATGTCAGCTACCAAATACTGATAACATTTAAAGTGCTCCAGATCAATTATTATAAATTATTATTATTCTAAAAACAATAAATGCTATTTTTGCATTTGTTCTTACGACAAGAGTGATTTAGGCATGTTTACCCTGATGTAAACATCTCATATGGTGGCGGTCTGCCTGCTTCTCTTACCCCACTCATATAATATGGCATATATTATTCATTTCAGCATCTTTATTACAGTTCTAGGGTATTTATCATGTTTCTGATATCAATTTGGAATAAATGTAATACATAGATAGATAACCTTTATTACTAATATTAGCGTAATTACACAACATTTTATTAGCGGCACGGCTAACATCCACCACCCACGACGACTCACCAGACACTGAATACTACTGCTCACCTCCCTCTCTCATTTAGCTCCTCCCACTTCGTAACGATGTTAGATGGTGAATTTAATGTATTTTTCTGTAAGCTTAACTCGTTGTATGTGTATTTTACTTTTTTTATTGTTTTCTGTAATATACGAGTTATGCAAATTAAAATAAGTTATGAAGTTGGAGTTTCATTTTTATTTTATTTTTCTTCTAATATAATACATATTTAATTCAGCATTTGGCATCATTATAAAGTGGGCAGAGCTACAGCAGTGGGAGAAGCAGCAGTCTCAGTAACTTGTGATTCCCCATGATGCTTCACAACACTAAAATATTGTATAATTATACTATTACAGGCCTCCCTCCACAGCCAGCCCATGTCACTATAACATGTATGTATATAGTACAATATTTTACAATGTTCTCATGTGTTTTATGATTGTTCATGGTTCAATAGATTAAGGAAGCAGTATTGTTAGACTAAGTACGTAAATGCTATTATATTATACTATTTCCCTACAATATATTGGGGCACCAAACATTCGTGATTTTTCAACATTCCCGAGGCTCTTGATCCCCTAACCCTCGCGAATGTTGAGGGAGACCTGTATTCCTTTTGTTTGAAAAATATCACGTATTTAACACTTGGTTGGTTTCAAAACGTACAAATTTGCAAGTATATACTTCAGTGTTAATTTAATTCTAACATTGCAAATTCAACTCACAGTAAAACCCACCATTTAGTGGACATCGGAAATCCAGAACAAAATCCGATGAGTCGAGAGATTCGGAAACGATGGATATAGTTGTCTGGTCACAGAATTATTCATTACAATAAGTTCTCGACATACAAACACATTAACAATTTTCTGTATTGTGTATAATATCATTATGACAGTGGACCCTCGGTTAAAGGCCGTTCCTGTTATCGGCCAACTCGGTTAGCGGCCGTTTTTTCGGCTCCCGGTTAGCGGCCGTTTTTTCGGCTCCCGGTTAGCGGCCGTTTTTTCGGTTATCAGCCATATGAGACGTGTCCGTCCGCCGGCTGGGGCCACTTGCGCTTCAGTTTGCCTGTGTGTCTCAGTGTGTGAGGAAGCTTCTGCTCATTCATCCAAAAATTTCGCTTGTTTTCCATTGCTTTTCGTCAGTGCAACTGCAAAATAAGTAACCATGGCTCCCAAGAAAGTTCCTAGTAAAGTTCCTGTGGTAAAGAGAGTGAGAAACCCCATGGAATTTAAGAAAGAGGTGACTGAGAAATATGAGAGTGGTGTGCGGGCGCTGGAACTTGCCAGGATGTTTGGGAAAAACAAATCAACTATTACATCCATCCTGGCAAAGAAAGAACAAATCAAGGACGCTGATGTTGCCAAAAGAGTAGCTTTTGTAACGAAACAAAGGTCACCAATAATGGAAGAAATGGAAAAGTTATTGTTATTGTGGATTAACCCTTTCAGGGTCCAAGGCCATTTTTGGAAGGGGTGCGCCAGTGTCCAAGAATTTAAAAAAAAATTCTTATTTTTTCTTACGAAATGGTAGAGAATCTTTTTCTGAAGGTAATAAAACAAAAAGTACGAAATTTGATTGAAAATTGACTAAATTATGCTCTCACGAATTTTGATGTGTCAGCGATATTTACGCATCGGCGATTTTGCTGACTTTGACTCCCATTTTAGGCCAATTACATTATTCCAGTCAACCAAATTCTTAGCTATTTCACTAGTATTACTTCTATTCTATCGATTGAGCACAAGAAATCGCCCAGTCAACTGTTTCAACTACAAAATAAAGTGATTGGAAATTGGTAATTTAGCTAACTTAAAGTTCAAAATATTCCAATTTCAAAATAGGGTGCAGAATAAACAATACAGGCATTCTTAGCACTAAACTAACATTTCCTCTGTTCATTAGTTACATTTTCAGTCTTTACAAATGAATTCCATTTTGATTTTTCATTCACATAATGAATTTTTATTCAAACCAAAAAATGGAAGATTTACTGTTATGCAATATTGTAATAATTGTAGAAATAATATCACCATATTTGTGAACGTATATTAGATCCACTAGCTGGCGCGTATTAGACGTGTGAGGTCATTTGTTTACTCTTGAACATCTGCAAAAATTTAACATTTCCACTATTTTGAGCTCAGTTTCAAGCCATTTCCAGTAGTAAAACCAATCAAAATCATCTCTATATCTGTAATATATCTTCCATTCTATCAAATGAGACCAAGAAATCGCAAATATAACTATAAAAAGTATACGAAAAAACACTGCAAAGTCGCTGTTTTAATCGAAAATTAAAATTTCAGTTTTTTTTCTCTCATTATGCACTGTGTGCTGCAGGATTTGTTTTATGTGGTGCACACTTACCACATAGATGTATTCTCTCATATCTAGGCCCAAATATACCGCTCAAATCTTATCTGAGTGAGCTGAGCTCATGACGTAGATCTACGGTTTGGACCCTGAACTCAAAGCCGTAGAACTACGGCACGGACCCTGAAAGGGTTAAAGAAAAAGAAATAGTGGGAGACAGTGTAATGGAGTCTGTTATTTGTGAGAAGGCAAGGCATTTGCATGAAGATCTTGTGAAGAAAACTCCTGGAACAAGTGCTGCTGGTAGTGAATTTAGGGCCAGCAAAGGCTGGTTTGAGAGATTTAAGAAGCGTAGTGGCATACACAGTGTTGTAAGGCATGGTGAGGCTGCAAGTTCAGATAAATGTGCTGCTGAAAAGTTTGTGTCCGAATTTCAGGACTACATAACGAGTGAAAATCAGAAACCCCAACAAGTGTTTAATTGTGACGAAACAGGCCTGTTTTGGAAGAAAATGCCCAACAGGACCTACATCATGCAGGAGGAAAAGGCACTGCCAGGACACAAGCCTATGAAAGACAGGCTAACTCTCTTGTTGTGTAGCAATGTTAGTGGGGATTTCAAAGTGAAGCCTTTACTCGTGTATCACTCTGAAAATTCCAGTGTTCAAGAAACACAATGTCCACAAGAAAAGATTGCGTGTGATGTGGAAAGCAAATTATAATGCATGGGTCACAAGGCAAATTTTCAAAGATTGGGTTGATGATGTGTTTGGCCCAAGTGTGAAAAAATACTTTCCGGAAAACAATTTGGGACTCAAGTGCCTCCTGGTACTGGACAATGCTCCTGCACATCCTCCAGACTTGGAAGACCAAATGTTTAGGGACTTCAAATTTATAAAAGAGAAGTTCTTGCCTCCTAACACCACTCCTCTTCTCCAGCCCATGGACCAGCAGGTCATTTCTAACTTCAAAAAACTCTACACCAAAGCAGTGTTTGAAAAGTGCTTTGAAGTGACCTCAGACACTGAATTGACCCTTAGAGAGTTCTGGAAGAATCACTTTAATATCTACAGCTGCATAAGCCTTATAGGTAAGGCTTGGGAGGGAGTGACTTCCAGGACTTTGAACTCTGCTTGGAGACCATTGTGGCCAGGTTGTGTCCAACAGAGGGATTTTGAAGGGTTTGAGGCTGACCCTGACCCTGACGACCCTGTGCCTGTTGTGGAAGGTATTGTGGCATTGGGCAAGTCCCTGCGGTTGGAGGTGAGTGGCGAGGATGTGGAAGAGTTGGTGCAGGACCACAGGGAAGAGCTAACCACTGAAGAGCTACAAGAGCTGGAACTGGAACATCATCAGACCAGAGTTGAGGAAATTGCTTCAGAAAAGGAGGAGGAAAAGGAAGAGAAGGAGGTGCCTTCTTCAGTGATTAAGGAAATGTGTGGAATGTGGAATAGGTTACAAAGTTTTGTTGAAAAATACCATCCTGACCAAGCTGAAACAAGCCATATCTGCAACATGTTTAGTGACAAAACCTTGTCCCACTTCAGGGAAATGTTAAAGAGGCGCCAGAAACAGAGCACTCTGGACAGTTATTTTTCTAGACAGGGGTCCAGTGACTCTCAAGCTGGTCCTAGTGGCATTAAAAGACAAAGAAGGGAAGTAACCCCAGAGAGGGACTTGTTACCTGAAGTCCTTTTGGAGGGGGATTCCCCTTCCAAACACTAACTCCTCCCTATCTTCCAGAAACCAGCATTAATCTTCAATAAAGGCATGTAATACTGATTTAATTGTTAAAAAAAATATTTTTTTGTGAATATTTTTGTCTGGAACGGATTAATTGTATTTACATTAATTCTTATGGGGAATATTATTTCGGTTATAGGCCATTTCGGTTTTAGGCCGAGCTTCTGGAACGGATTACGGCCTTTAACCGAGGGTCCACTGTATATCATTACTGTGTATAATATCATTATTATATAATTATACACAATTCAGGAGGTCCCCAATGTATTCGTAAGTTGAGAACTTCCTATACGTATTGTTAAACTTACAGCAAAAAAACAATCAAACTATACGTATTTCTATAAAGAGGATTACAGTATATTACACAATTAAGGTGACTATGGGGTTATGTTCTGACAGATCCATTGTAAGTCAAAAATATCACAAGTCAAATATGAATACGTGCTAAATAAATAATTACTGTCACTGAATAAGTAAATAAACAAATAATTACTCTAACTAACTAAATGTAAGTACAGTGATCCCTCGACTAACGAACTTAATCCGTTCCAGGAGCTAGTTCTTAACATGAAAAGTTCGTAACTCGAAACCTTATTTCCCATAAGAAATAATGTAAATACAATTAATCCGTTCCACCCAAAAATATTAACAAAAAATACATTTTAATTATAGTTCTACATACACAAAACAACATTATTAAAACTATAAATACTACTACTAATACTAAATAATAAAAAAACAGATTAATAAATAACATTTACTTACCTTTATTGAAGAGAGTTGCAGGCATCTGGAAGATAGGGAGGACGACAGGGGGAGGGGTTAGTGATTGGAAGGGGAATCCCCACTCCCTGCATGCCTGCTACACTCCCTGCATGAATGCTACACTCCCTGCATGAATGCTACACTCCCTGCATGAATGCTACACTCCCTGCATGAATGATGCACTCCCTGCATGAATGCTACACTCCCTGGATGCCTGCTACACTCCCTGCATAAATGCTACACTCCCTGCATGAATGCTACACTCCCTGCATGAATGCTACACTCCCTGCATGAATGCTACACTCCCTGCATGAATGCTACACTCCCTGCATGCCTGCTACACTCCCTGCATGAATGCTACACTCCCTGCATGAATGCTACCACTGTGGTGCCACTAGGAAGCTTCTTTGGACCCATGGTGACTTATTTCACAGTGACAATCACTGAACCAGCAATAAACACAACAAAAATATTGTGAATGTTTGAAAGAGTGCGCTGGGTAATGTTCTCTCAAGTGTAAACAACACTTGACTGGCGTCCTGTCCGCCTCACCGCGCTTGCGCGGGGAGGGCGGACAGGTCTGGTACGGTTCGCTACACGAGTAAATGTTCGCTACATGAGAAAAATATTTTGCAAAAAAAGCGTTCGTTACACGATTTGTTCGCTATATGGAGCGTTCGTTAGTCAGGGTTCCACGGTAAGTAAATTTATTCAGGTATACACAAATACAGTTACATAGATTATCATACATAGCAGCATATGTGTAGAGAACCTACGATAACCCCATAAAGTCAGACAAAGTGACTCCAGTATTGAAAAGTAAATGCATGAATACAAGTTTATCCTTTCAATAAATGTACAGTACTGTACTGTACAAAAAAAAGTTTTACAGTATACATTGATTTGATTACCCAGGGATGATTACTGAATGTGCATTGCTATAGCACCATTGTAAAGTCAAAATATTCTAAGTCAAACTATCATAAGTCGAGGGGCGCCTGTATATAAATTTAATATTATTAAAATCTGCTTTGAAAAATAGCTGGAGGAATTTTCTGACATACACGTACTCCTTTTTTTAGCTAAAATATGGGGAAGTGGAACAGAATTCTTTCTCTGTGTTGTGAATTATGCACTCGCCCGACCTTTTATATTACTCTTTAACCCTTTGACTGTTTCGGTCGTATATATACGTCTTACGAGCCAGTGTTTCGGACGTATATATAGTACTCAAAAATTCTAGCGGCTTCAAATCAAACGGGAGAAAGCTGGTAGGTCCACATATAAGAGAATGGGTGTGTGGTGTCAGTGTGCGCTGTATAAAAAAAATCTTGCAGCACGCAGTGCATAATGAGAAAAAAAACTCTGACCGTGTTCTTGGATTAAAATGCCGACTTTGAGGTGTATTTTCGTATAGTATTTATGGTTGTATTCTCTTTTTCCTGGTCTCATTTGATAGAATGGAAAACATATTACAGAAATAGAGATGATTTTGATTAGTTTCATAATGAAAATGACCTTGAAATTGAGCTCAAAGTAGTGGAAATGTTCAATTTTTGCCAATGTTCAAGAGTACACAAATCACGCCATGAGTCCAATACACGTCAACTGGTGAGTCTAATATTCTTACACAAGTGCACTGATATTATTTATACCATTTTTACAATAATGCAGTTGTCTGCATAACAGTAAATCTTCTATTTTTGTGTGAATAAAAATCAAAATAGAAAGCAAGAGTAATTAATATAAGAGGGGCCTAAAGACGTGACTAATGAACAGAGAAAATCTTATTTTAGTGCCAGGAATGTCTGCATTGTTTATTCTGGACTCTATTTTGAAATTGACATCTTTTTTATTTTGCATGAAATTGGCCAAATTGCCAATTTCTAACCACTTTATTGGGTAGTTGAAATCGGTAAATTGGTGGTTTCTTGTACTCAATCGATAGAACAAATGAAGTTCTAAAGAAATAGCTATGAATAACAAAAAATGCACAATACCGTGACTGGAACAATACACACACAACCCGCACATATAAAAGGAGAGGAGCTTACGACGACGTTTCGGTCCGACTTGGACCATTTACAAAGTCACACTAACACGAAGGACGTCTCATCTCAGATAGCCCTTGGTCCAAATTCTCCCTTACTGACTGTGTTACTAATCTGTCTTCTGTCACACTCTCCCAACATGAGCTTGAACTGCTTGGTTTTGGTCTTTCCTTTGCCACTTCACCTGCCCCTCGCGCTGGTATTGACATGATTAGCTCTTTTGATTCTTTTCGCCAGTCTCGCTCTCGTAATAATAATCTTCCTGATCTGTCCACTTTTCGTGGCGCTCTCCTTCCTGCTCTTGATAGCCTGTTTTCTAAGAACCATCACCTTCCTCGCCGCTATCAACTTGCCCTTTCTTCTCTTAAATCCAACGCTAACATTGTCATACTCTCTTCTGACAAAGGTAATTCGGTAGTTATCCTTGATCGAGAGGATTACCTCCGTAAAGCCGATGTCTTGCTCTCTGACTCATGTACCTACACTCCTCTCGTTTCCAACCCTCTTGATCGCATCAAGAGAACTTTCAACAAGAAACTTAAGACTCTCTCCGACCTCTGTACTTCTGACTTTAACCTTGTTCAACGTTTTCGGGTCATCTGTCCCTCCCTGCCCTATTTCTATGGCCTTCCCAAAACTCACAAACCTGACATTCCTCTGCATCCCATCATATCTTCTAGAGGTTCTGTCTCTTATTCTTTTGCTTCTTGGCTAGCCAAAACCCTCACTCTCTTTCTTGGTACTTTTTCTCCTGCCCACCTTCGTCACTCTCAAGACTTCATCGAACGGGTTCGCTCTCTCCCGTCCTGTAAGATGCTTAGTCTTGATGTTGAGTCCCTCTTCACTAATGTCCCTCTGGATGATGTCCTTAATTTTCTTAGAGAGAAGGCCATGAAGGGTTGCTTCTTCTCCCTATACCTACTGATGTCTTTCTTGATCTTATCCGCCTTTGTGTGGACTCTAATTCCTTTTCTTTTCAAGGTAAATTTTATTCTCAAACCTTTGGTGTCGCCATGGGCTCTCCTCTATCTCCTGTTCTTGCTAATCTTTACATGGAATACTTCGAGACTGTTCTTCTTCCAACTATTGATGTACGTCCATCACTCTGGCTCCGCTATGTAGATGACATCTTTGCTCTTTGGCCTCATGACAAGTCTCTTCCAACCATTTCTTGATGCTCTTAATAATCTTGCCCCTTCCATTAAGTTTAAAGCTGATTGGGAATCTAATTCTTTGCTTCCTTTCCTTGATGTTCATGTCCACCGCTCAGTTACAGGTTTTGCCTTTTCCGTGTACCGCAAAATACCGCAAAATACATGCCACAGTGGCATGTACATTCACTACTTCTCTTATCATGCTCCCTCTGTCAAGAAAAGTGTTCTTATCTCCCTCTTTCTCCGTGCTCTCCGCATTTGTGATCCTCAGTTCCTTGAAGCAGAAATTTCCACTCTTCATAATTCATTTTTCCGCTTTGGCTACCCTTCCCATTTCATAGACTCTGCCTTCTCTCATGCCAAACGGACTTTCTTCTCTCCTAAACCCTCTACTCCTGGGAACTCTCCTGTCCTCTTGCCTTCCCTACATCTCTGGTCTCTCTAATCTCAACAACTCTCTCCGTTCCTTAGACATCAAACTTACCTTTCGCCAGAATAACACTCTTCGCACTAATCTAGTTCATACCTCCCCTCCCTCTATAGATTCTCCTGGTGTTTACTCTATTTCTTGCTCCTCCTGTCCTCTTCAGTACTTCGGAGAAACTGGCCGATCTCTTTCTGACAGACTTAGGGAGCACAAAAATAGTGTTAGGCTTGCCGACACTAATAATGCTCTTTTCTGTCATGTCAGAGATCACAGTCATCCTATTGATTGGTCTTCTGCTAAAACTGTCTACCCTACGTCCAACTTTCACAGTCGTCGTTTGGTTGAATCCTCCCTTATACACAACTTTCCCTGTATGAATCTTAGCCCTGGCTTTGTCTCTGTAGATGCTTTCCTCTCCCTTTACATTGTTAAATGCTCCAAACTTCAGAACACCCGAGACTTAACCTGATTCCTTCCCCTTCTTTCTCTTCCCCCTTCTCCTCTTTCTCCTTTCTCCTCTGGGTTCTCTTTCTTTTCTTTTCTTTTGCCTTGTATTTGTCCTCTATTTTATTTATTTTATTTTTCCCAGTGTTCTTGTTCTTACCCTTGCGGGCCGCCAGCGTCTTTGTAGTGCTCCTTTCCTAGTTTATGACTGACTCCACTACTACTACCACTACCACTTTCACTACTACCTCCATTACCCCTCCACCACTTTCTTGTGCCCTCCCCTGTCTGCCTGCCTATAATACCCCTTCCACCTGTCCTTCGTGTTAGTGTGACTTTGTAAATGGTCCAAGTCGGACCGAAACGTCGTCGTAAGCTCCTCTCCTTTTATATGTGCGGGTTGTGTGTGTATTGAAATAGCTATGAGTTTGGTCGACTGTAATAATGGAATTGGCCGAAAATAGGGCTCAAAGTCGGCAAAATCGCCAATGCGTATATATCGCCGACATCGCTAACTTCGCGAGAGCGTAATTCCATAAGTTTTCCATCAAATTTCATAAGAAAAATTTTTTTTTTTCCAAAATTTTGCGACATAGAATGACAGTTTCAGAATGGGGCCTCCAACAGTCAAAGGGTTAATTGTATATTATATTATATTGCGCTTGTTAGGCGATTTTCATGTAGTGGGAAACCACTAGTTACAGTGCCGGTTACTTGTTCAGGTACCGGCCTGTCTCCCTCAGTCACGTGACCTACCTGACGTCAGTTTACAGAACATTGGTACTCTTCGGTAGGTTCACACACCCACTCCTGACAAGGAGTAGTAACTACTCTTACTAGAGGAGACAGTTCATCGCCTCTCTCCTTACAGAGAAGGTCACCGTTGCTTACTCACTTTGAGAAGCCATTAGAACTAGAGTTATAATCTCTAGTCTACAGACATTGTGAGATCTGAACATATTTTCATCACTCTGTCTGACTTTTTTGGGTTAACCTAGGTTCTCTACACATATGCTGCTATTTATGATGATCTATGTAACTGTATTTGTGTATACCTGAATAAACTTACTTACTTACTAAAGAAGTACTCAATCTGTTTAGAGACTTCATCTGTTTATGGCTCAGAAAATAGTCTATATAACTTTATTGCTCATGTTTGTTTTAAAGGCACATTCAGTGAAGAATGATAGCGAGTTAATCTATAAGTTGTGTGTAAGGTTTAAGTATATACAATATAACTAAGAAAAGGTACGCAAGAAATACCTTAAGTAAATAACGTGGTCTACGTTATATTAAAATTATATTTAATCAAAGTCTTTTCGATCTCCTCATTGATATAAATCATATCCTCAGAATAGAGTTCTTATTACGATATTACTGGAGAATAAATTCTCCTTCCCCTAGACTAACATTGCCTATTACAAATAAAGAATATCGTAATACTTTGTAAACCATGTGTGTTATAAGAGGTGACTAAAATGCTGGGAGCAAGAGGCTAGTAACCCCTTCTCCTGTATACATTGCTAAATTTATAAGGAGAAACTTTTGTTTTTTCTTTTAGGCCAGCCTGCCTTGGTGGGATACGGCCAGTTTGTTGAAAGAAGATGTTGGCTATTAAACTTTTAGTCATTTTTTTTTTTTAACAAGTCGGTCGTCTCCCACTGAGATAGGGCGACCCAAAAAGAAAGAAAATCATATATGAAGATAATTTACAATTTCTCGGACTATTTCGTGCTTACCACTAAAATTAAAATATTCTGACCTAAAATCCATTACACCCATGGATTGAAACTGGAGGATAAAGCTGAGGAATAAATGATAATTACAAAAATAATGATAATTACCTGCTCTTCCGGCTCGGCTCCCTTGATTCTGTGGACGCTGCCTGGGTCCCGGAGCTTGAACACCAACACATCGTCGTCTTTCCTTAGCATGTCTATACGACACTGAAAAACAATATACAGGCTGAAATAATACTGTCAGTGTCTTATTTAATTAACACAATTAATAAAACAGCGGACCCCCGGTGTTCATGATTTATTCGTTCCAGAATGCTGTTCAAGTGCCGTTACCAAACGAATTTGTTCCCATAAGGAATAATGTAAATTAAACTAGTCCTTTTAGACCCCCAAATATACACTTACAAAAGCACTTACAAAAATACACTTACATAATTGTTCGAGTTTGGAGGCCACTGTATTTAAACACATTACGAATCCTATACAGGCTAGTCCCACTTTACAGCACTTTGCTTTACAGAGCTTCATTTTACAGCACTTTGCTTTACAACACTTCGGTAATGCAGTGGTTTTCGATTATAGCCATTCTTCATTTATTCAGCATAAGCTGAAGCATAAGCATAAGCATACTGTATATGCATTTTTTAGGCCTAGCTCTATTGCTCACTTAATATATGATAGTGTAAACATGTTATAAGGCTTTTATATGCAGCAGTAGCCCAGAACCTAACCTGCTGTACAAGCGGGGTCCTACAGTAGTCCGAAACCTAACCTGCTGTATAAGCGGGGCCCTACAGTAGCCCAAAACCAAACCTGCTGTATAAGCGGGGCCCTACAGTAGTCCGAAACCTAACCTGCTGTTTGAGCATGGCCCTACAGTAGCCTGGAACATAACCTGCTGTATAAAGATTCAAATTGTTTATTTCAGCATAATACAATGTTTATGCAGAGATGGGTGACATTTAGTTGTGCATGCAGGAAGCCCCTTAATATGCAGAGCAGTTCAGGAAAACTTAAGCCTTTCTTAAGAATAATAGGGCAATAACTGATTGCTTATATATATGGTCTCTAAGTGGCTGTAGCAATAAATATCGAATTACAATGAAACTTTTATCGAGTTTAATTTTTTAAGGATAACAGGTTGGCTTATTATTATTACAGGTAATGAGGATTCTAGTATATTAACATATTTTGAATACATTCAATAATGAGAATAAGAGGCCCGCCTGTATATTAAAGGGATAAACACATGTACAATGGGCGTTTCTTCTTTTCGGGTCACACTGCCTCAGTGTGTCAAGAAAAGATTTCTTAACACATCCTGCCTGGTGCGTTAGGAAATCATTAATATACTTACATTTGCTAAAAGTTTATTGATGACTTCAACAATCTGTGCAAGCTTCAACTCCGGCATGTCGTTCTGGATGATCTGGTACGTGATTCCTTGCTTAAACTCCTCACACAACTGGATCACTCTGCAACAAAGTACGTCTCTCATCACAGGTGTCACCTAAAGCAACTTTTACTTGCTTAATATTGACATTGTTTTTGTTACTCTATAAATCTTAAGCAACATCTGCTTCTAACACTGACATTGTTTTTGTTACTCTGTATACCTTAAGCAACCTCTACTCTCCTAACATTGATAATGTTTCTGTTACTCTATACGCTTACTGTATTTTCCAGCATATAAAGCCCACGAGGGTTATCCTGGGTGGCTAACCCTCCGGGGTTAAAAATTTAAACAAAATCTTATTTATCTCAAGTCAAGTCCCAGAGCTAAGGAGTATATCCTATGAGGAAATGTTAAAGGCATTGAACCTGATGACACTGGAGGACAGGAGGGATAGAGGGGATGTGATAACGTACAAAATACTGAGAGGAATTGTCACGGTGAGCAGGGACAGAATGTCTGATGATGTTTGTGAGCAGTTATAACATAACATTAGTAAACAACTGCTAAAGCCTAACACAAAGTCTACCCTTGACCCTCACCTTGAGCATATAAGGTGCAGGATGATTTTCCAAGACTTTTTTGTGGGAAAAAAAGTGTGCTTTATATGCTGTAAAATACAGTAAGTCATTTGCTAAATGTAAACTATTTAGATTATGTTAAAAGTTAATGTTATGTAACCAAATTTAAAGAATTATAACATTCATCACCGGGAACAATGCACAGAGGCTTGATTTTATTTTTGTGTACCATGAATAATGCATAAACGAATGTAAAGAATCTTTAACAGCTGCGGGAAGGAGGATATAGACAATGGAGATATCATGTCTGAGACCACTGTGGCATGAATATTATATATATATATATATATATATATATATATATATATATATATATATATATATATATATATAATATATATATATATATATATATATATATAATATATATATATATATATATATATATATATATATATATATATATATATATATATATATATATATTAATATATATTTATATATATTTATATATATATATATATATATATATATATATATATATATATATATATATATATATATATATATATATATATATATATATATATATATATATATATATATATATATATATATATATATATATATATATATATATATATATATATATATATATATGTATAGGAGAGGTGTTGATATGCTACTGTTTCTTAACTGTAGTGTCAGCACACCTCTGGCAAGACAGTGATGGAGTGAGTGATGATGAAAGCATTTCTTCTTTTTCAGGTCAACCCGCCTTGGTAAGAAACGGCCGATGTGTTAATAAAAATTAATAAAAGAATCTGAAACACAGAAATATGAAGATGGTGAAGAGTTACCAAAGAAAAAGTCAGAGGGTTAATGAGCTGGTTGTTAAAACAGATTCTTATATAGCATTAAGTTTATTTAGGTACAGTTCCATATAAGTACAATTATCATGCATAGTAACATGGCATAAGAAGTCAGTCGAAGAGATTTATTTCTATTAGTGTATACCTGGAGAGGGTTTTGGGGGTCAATGCCCACGAGGCCCGGTCCATGACCATGCCTTGTGGTGGATCAGGACCTGATCAACTAGGCTGTTACTGCTGCCGCATGTAAACCAACATAGGAACCACAGCCTGGCTGGTCAGGTACTGACTTTATGTGTCTGTCCAGTTCCATCTTGAAGACAGCCAGGAGTCCTGAAGACAACCAGGGGTCTTGAAGACAACCAGGGGTCTTGAAGACAACAAGGGGTCTTTGAAGACAGCCAGGGGTATTGAAGACAACCAGGGTGTTGAAGACAGCCAGGGTCTTGAAGATAGCCAGGAAATATTTGTAATCCCTTATGTATGCTGGGAGGCAGTTGAACAGTCTTGGGCCCCAGACACTTATTGTGTTGTCTCTCAGTGTACTCGTGGCACCCCTGCTTTTCACTGGGGAATGTTGCAGTGCCTGTAATATCTATTATTAATCCATCCATGACTTTTACCAGGGATTATTTGAGAACAATATAACAATGTCATACCTTTGTTCAATTTCCAATGCTATGTCAGGTGCTGCCATTTTGAGAATCTAGAATGGAAAACAATATTAATAATACTGACACTTTAAGGCTTCCTATAAATATCAAAGATGCAACAAATATTTAAGTATTAACTAGGATATTTCTTCTAAGCCAAAATATTTCCTCTAAGGCAGAAAATGGCTAGAGTGAGGGACGGTCAAATAATGACACCTTCTGCAACCTCTTCTAATATAACGTAACCTTCTAACCTAACCTAACCTTCTAACTGAACCTAGTCTAACCTAACCTAACCTTCTAACTGAACCTAGTCTAACCTAACCTAACCTTCTAACTGAACCTAGTCTAACCTAACCTAACCTAACTGAACCTAGTCTAACCTAACCTTCTAACCTAACCTAGTCTAACCTAACCTAACCTAGTCTAATCTACCTAACCTTCTAGCCTAACCTTAACCTTCTAGCCTAAGGTAACCTTCTAACCTAATCTAACTTAACCTTCTAATCTAACCCAACCTTCTAACATAACCTTCAAACCTAATATTTTGTACATGTTCCAAGAAGCACAATGTTACGAGTATTATGCACACTGGAAAGCATTAAACGTGTATGAGTCAAACAGCACTTGGAGAATGAGAGTTAATTTAAAAAAAAAAAAACATGAAAGTACAATAAAATCTAGATTAGACACTTTGAATCTAAAATAATGGATTTTCAGTCAGTTTTCATCACAAATGAGTAAAATAAAATAAATAAAATAAAATAAAATAAAATAAAATACTTTATTGAGACATTGTACAATTATATATGGTAAACCTAGTTATACATAGTTATTACATAGTTATTACTTAGTTATTAATGAGATGTACATGCCAAAAGCCCTAATATGCTGTGCATTGCGGCCCCGCCTAACGAGCAAAATTCATTCCAAGAGCCTGCTCAAGTGCCATTACGAACAATTTACTTCCTTTAAAGAAATAATGTCATGTAGGTTAGTCTATTTCAGACCCCAAAAATACACTTCCACAAGCACTTAAAATATTATACTTACATAATTGTACAATTCCGGGGTGGTCGTAGGCGGGGACCACTGTACAGTGGACACTTGGTTTTCGTACAGCTCCCAACTCGAACAATTATGTAAGTGTATTTTTGTAAGTGCTTTTGTAAGTGTTTTTTGGGGGTCTGAACGACTAATCTAATTTACATTCGTCCTTATAGGAACAAATTCGTTTAGTAACGACACTAGAACAGCATTCTGGAAAGAATTATCGACGAAAACCGAGGGTCCACTGTATTAGTTTTGACCCATTTCCTTGGATGATGAGCCTTTCATTGACATCAAGGGACAGCCACTTACAAATGACAAAATGGTAGAGCAAATGGTATTAGCTTAATAAATTACCCTCGAAACGTGAATTATGACTTAGAGTTTATGCATACCAAAGTTGACTATTTATTCTGATTAAGTCACGTAAGAAGGTACAGTGGTACCCGACTTACGATATTTTTCATTCCAGAATGCTGTTCAAGTGCCATTACCAAACGAATTTATCTCCATAAGAAATGATGTAAAATAGACTAGTCCTTTTAGACCCCCAAAATTACACTTACAAAAGCATTTAAAAAATAAACTTACATAAAAGGGTGTGTTTGGGGACCATCAAGTCGGGTACCACTGTATTATGATACATAATTACAATGACATCAATAAACTTAGGTTACATACTGCCTGAGGAATAAGGAATAAGGTAAGATTTGTTCGGCTTTTAACCAGAGGGTTAGCCACCCAGGATAACCTGGAGAGAGTTAGCCACCGAGGACAACCCAGAAGGGAGATTAGCCACTGAGGATAACATGGGAGAGAGTTAGCCACTGAGGATAACCAAGGAGGGGATTAGCCACCCAGGATAGCCTGGGGAGAGTTAGACACCCAGGATAACCAATGAGGGGTTTGCCACCCAGGATAACCTGGGGACAGTTAGCCAGCCACCCAGGAAAACCCAGGAGGGGGTTTGCCACCCAGGATAACCTGGGAGAGTTAGCCACTGAGGATAACCCAGGAGGGAGGGTTAACCACACAGGATAACCTGAGGGAGAGTTAGCCACCCAGGATAACCCAGGAGGGGATTTGCCACCCAGGATAACCCAGGAGGGGGATAACCCAGGAGGTTTTCCACCCAGGATAACCTGGGGAGAGTTAGCCACTGAGAATAACCCAGGAGGTTTGCCACCCAGGATAACCTGGGGAGAGTTAGCCACCCAGGATAACCCAGGAGGGGGTTAGCCACCCAGGATAACCTGGGGAGAGTTAGCCACCCAGGATAACCTGGGGAGAGTTAGCCACCCAGGATAACCCAGAAGTGGGGTTTGCCACCCAAGATAACCTGGGGGGAGTTAGCCACTGAGGATAACCCAGGAGGGGTTTGCCACCCAGGATAACATGGGAGAGTTAGCCACCCAGGATAACCCAGGAGGGGGTTAGCCACCCAGGATAACCCATGAGGGGTTATCCACCCAGGATAACCTGGGGAAAGTTAGCCACCCAGGATAACCCAGGAGGGGGTTTGCCACCCAGGATAACCTGGGGAGAGTTAGCCACCGAGGATAACCCAGGAGGGGGTTTTCCACCCAGGATAACCCAGGAGGGGTTGCCACACCCATGATAACTTGGGGAGAGTTAGCCACCCAGGATAACCCAGGAGGTGGGTTGCCACCAAGGATAACCTGGGTAGAGTTTGCCATCCAGGATAACCCAGGAGGTTGCCACCCAGGATAACCTGGGGAGAGTTAGCCACCCAGGAGGATTGCCACCCAGGATAACCCAGAAGGGGGTCTGCCACCCAGGATAACCTGGGGAGAGTTAGCCACCAGGATAACCCAGGAGGGGGGGTTGCCACCCAGGATAACCTCGGGAGAGTTAGCCACCCAGGACAACCCAGGAGGGGTCTGCCACCCAGGATAACCTGGGGGAGAGTTAGCCACTCAGGATAACTCAGGAGGGGGGTTAGCCACCCAGGATAACCTGAGGAGAGTTAGCCACCGAAGATAACCTTGGGTAGGGAGAGTTAGCCACCCACACCAGTTCACTAACACCCAGGTACCTACTTACTGGTAGGTGAACAGTGACAGCAGGTGTAAGGTAACTAACACCCAGATACCTACTTACTGCTAGGCAAACAGGTTCAATCCCCGTGCCCGGGATTGAACCCTGGACACTCCGCAAGAGGCGAGTGATAAGATAAGATAAGATTTCTTCGGATTTTTAACCCCGGAGGGTTAGCCACCCAGGATAACCCAAGAAAGTCAGTGCGTCATCGAGGACTGTCTGTCTTATTTCCATTGTGGTCCTTAATCTTGTCCCCCAGGATGCGACCCACACCAGTCGACTAACAACCCAGGTACCTATTTGCTGCTAGGTGAACATGACAACAGGTGTAAGGAAACACACCAAAATGTTTCCACCCGCCGGGAATCGAACCCGGGCCCTCCGTGTGTGAAGCGAGAGTTCTAGCCACCAACCACCTGGGTCACTAGCCGGTGCACTAGCAACACAGACCGTAAGGGTCATACAGTGCCTGGAGACAATCCAAGGACAAGGTAGCTCCAATCTCTTGGATCAAGACCCTCACAATCATAGGAAGGAGAGGTAAACTCGTATGGGTGGCCGATCACATGATATGAGGCAGGTACCTCCCTTATTATTTAACCCGAAATTACTCATAAAGATGTAAAAATATATATATTTTTGAAAATAGTAATTGTTAATGGGTATTATAGTGATAACTTACGCTCTATAGAGCTTGTCTCTAGCGTCAGGGGAGGAAATAAGAGAAAAATCTGGATGGAAAAGGAAAATGGAGCCTTGTGGTGTTGTTGTTCTTCTTCTTCGTTGGGGTTTTATAGGGCCACTGACAGCATACGCCGTATCGAGCCCTGCCGTCCAACGCTCGGAGAAGAAACCTCGACCAAAGTGGAAAGATGTTAGACTAATAACTGCGTATTATATGTCCTTAATGCGCCCTGAAGCCAGTAAAAATGTGCAGGTACAGGCCAATATCTCCTGACGGTCTAGAGGATCAAACCCCTCCCCATTAAGAAGGAGAGGTAGGGTTAAAGATTGCACCCCAAACATGTGCAAGGCCGCACGGAGAACAGTCCGTGCAGAGTGATAACGTGGGCACCACAGTAGGAAGTGTTCCACCGTCTCAGGCTGTGAGGGACACCACGGGCAGTACGGAGAGGCCGTCATTCGAAGGTTGGGGTTGTTAAAGAGCACCGGAGTTTACGCCTTAATGAACCCTTTTTCCGGATCACAGAAAAAAATATATTGGTTAGTATGGAAAAATTCGCGAAGAAACGAAGCAAGATGCAAGAGAACCACGGGGGGAGTTGAAAGATAGCTCTAGGCCTTTCGTGTTGCAATCAACACATCACCAGGAGCTTGCAGTGTTGCAGAAAAGAGGATAAAATCCGAGCAAACAGGTTCAGAGTGAGCGTTTTTGCTACAAAAACACTCGCACCATAATAATAATATTAATATTATCTTTATTTCTATAAGTTCATGTACAAGGTATACAGACCATAGCTGGCATCAATGACATACTACTATATAAAAAATCCCCTTGTTATGCTGAGTATTTCGGGCAAATTAGGTCAGTTTTGTCCCAGGATAAGACCCACACCAGTCCACTAACACCCAGGTACCTATTTTATACTGATGGGTGAACAGGGAGAGCAGGTGTCTTATAGAAACACGTCCCTAATGTTTTCCAGCCGTACCGGAGATTGAACTCCGGATGACCTCAGTGTGAGCTGAATGCTCTAGAGATCGAGCTACGGGACCAAAATTTCATAATATTAATGGCATACAATAAGACAACTTGAGGAATAAAACACATGTGTAACACCTCCGTATCTTTGTAGTAAAGATGTATCACCAATCAGTGGTTTTATGAATTTAATATAGAGTTTATTTGAAGATGTTGAAACTGGAGGAGGGCTGTCAGTACTCACCTAGTTGTGGTTGCAGGGGTCGAGTCACAGTCCCTCAGCCTAGGTGACCATCACCTTAATTTTGATAAATCAATATCTTATGGAGACCATAACTGTCAGTATTTATGTCCATTGCGTAAAATGGAGACCAGAACTGTGCAGCATTTATATAATAATAATAATATCTTTATTTACTACAAGTACATGTACAAGGTATACAGGCCTAGCTGACATCAGTGACATACTACTATATAGAAAGTCCCTTGTTATGCTGAGCATTTCGGGCAGATTAGGTCAGTGTTCTAGGATGCGACTCACACCAGTCGACTAACACCCAGGTACCCATTTTACTGATGAGGAACATAGACAACAGGTGTAAAGAAACACGCCCAATGTTTCTGCCCTGGCTGGGAATCGAACCCAGGCCCTCGCCGTGTGAAGCGAGAGCTTTAGCCATCAGACCACCAGAGCCAAGAACTGAACAGCATTTATGTCCATTCTATAATATGGAGACAAGAACTGAGCAGCATTTATTTAAGTTCTGTAATATAGAGACCAGAACTGAGCAGTATAAAATACATAAGGTGTTATAGTATAATAATAAGATATTATATCCTTCATAGTATAATAATAATAATAATAATAATAATAATAATAATAATAATAATAATAATTTTATTTCGATGCAAGTTACAAGTATACATTGTTATTGGTAGTTACAATTTACAACTGTAATGCAAGGAGGCCACTGGCATGCCATGGCATTAGGGGCAGTTTATTCTAAAGACTTATTCACTATGTATTAATACTAGAGAAATTTATTGAGTTTCTTCTAGTTATATATTTTATTTCAAATTAAAAAAATGATGATACTATACTATTTTAAATGACAATATGATGATATGAAATTGCAACAAGTGTTAAGGAGGATGACAATATAAAACTGAGATTATCTTAAGTAAAATAACATTGGGTTTGAAAGTTTGTTACAATATGAGTATTTAGTATAGGGTGAGTAGGTGATTTTTGAGAAGAGTCTTGAATTGATTTTCCGACAAGGTTAACTTAATATTTACTGGTAATGAATTCCAGATTCTGGGCCCTTTATGTGCATAGAATTTTTACATTGGTTTAAAGTATGGACTGGGGGTATGTCAAATAGTGATCTGTGTCTTGTGTCGTGGTCGTGGGACCTATCTGGAGTCTACCTGAGAGAATTCCAGGGGTAACCCCCCCGCGGCCCGGTCTGTGACCAGGCCTCTTGTTGGACCAGAGCCTGATCAACCAGGCTGTTACTGCTGGCCGCACGCAGTCCAACGTACAACCACAGCCCGGCTGATCAGGTACCGACTTGAGGTGCCTGTCCAGTCCCCTATTAAAGTTGTTTAGAAAATTTTTGAGCGGAGGGTTGATATTAGCATGTAGAGTTTTATGTATGTAGAAGGCACATGAATAGGTATGAATATTTTTATGGTGAGTAGTTTTAAAGTTTTGAATATAGGTGGAGTATGCTGTCTAGAGGGGAATTTTTTTATATTTTATTAAGAAACAGGTATATATACATATTACATACATGGAAACGTTCTAAACATATGAACGCTTATAATTACCAAATAATTTTTACATATTCTAATCGACATAGAAACTCAACATTATACTTTTTACGAATACATGATCATCATATTGCTCATAACATCAAGGAGCCTCTATGAACAAAAAAAACCACTAGTCAAAACTTACAAAAGCAATATGCCCCCTCCTTAACCTTCCTAACATAAAACTCCCTCTGAAATCTTTGAGTAAACCAACTATATGTATACATAGCACACCCTACACCCCTAAATCTCACATAAATTGTACTATTTACACTAAATTGTACAATCAGAACTGTATATTACATGGTACCATTATTTCCATCATCCTCTTGAATTCTGTCAAGTATGTAAATTATAAATACCAATAATAACTAACGACTACGTTAACACAGATAATCCTAAACCAGGCAAATGTTCTCCACAAGATGAAACAATTAAACTTGGACTGTCTCTCACTGACCTCGCATTGCACTGGCACCACACCCCCAACCGTATAAAAAACATTAATATACTTAAATACACATATTACTTTCCTTTGCTGTTATTCTAATAATATTCCTTAATTCTAATCCTGACATTAACATTAAGAGACAGGTATATGTAATATTAATACATAAGAGGTTCCAAACATATGAACGCTTATAATTATCAACATAAATTACATATGCCAAACAACATAGCACCTCACTACATTACACTAGACACTAAGCATAATCATAATGTTCCCATTACCTCAAGGTGTCTCTATGAACAATACCACTATTTTTTTATCTTATTTCCCAGACTAGAGCACTGAACCAGAAATTCTCCGCCCATTTCCCTGATCTATTGCCGAACCTAGAATACCCAGCTACTCCCCCCTCCTCCCAATCCCTTTAAAACACAAACCCCCCACCCCCCCTCCCCTCCCTACCTACATTACTATCCTCCCACCCACCCTCACCCATTTCACCTCCCGTGACTTCTACCATAATCAACACCAGTCCTTTCCCTTGGCACCCTAACATGCTATTCACTGTCATCTCTTGTAACCACTCAAAAGCCCTGTTCCATACCCCACTATACAAACCCGATTCCTACATTTTGTCCTAAAACCCCGTCCAAAGCCCTTATTCGAACCATCCCCCCTACGTCCCCCCATACCCCAAGATATATGTATAAAAACCAACACAAATAAGACATCCTCTACGTATGCTTTCCGAGAACTTCCCAAATCTAAACTCAAAGCCCCCCCAAAACGGATACCCCTCCCACCTACCATCCTCAAAACCCCCAAACCATTTTCCCCACTGCTTAAACCCCACAAAAATAGATGGCGTGATAAGCTGTTCTACCTCCCCACACCTACGACAATACCCATCCCCACTCAACCCCATTACATAAAGCTGGGCCCTGGACGCCAAAATACCCTGAAGAAACCTATACCCTGTTTCCCCCCTTGGGTGCACCTTCAACTTCTTTAACCACCCCCAAATTCCTTTCCAATCATACAAAGGATAAACCTCACCCCTTGCATCTACATTCTCTCCATCCCCAACCTATCCAAACGGCTTACTCTACACCTTCCCTGCTCCTTCATAACCAAACCCTCGTAAAATAGCCTCACAAAGCAATATATCCTTTCCTCCCCACCACCTTCGCACCTCCTTCATCACCAAAACCCACGTTCGTCCCCCCTCTCCTCCCCTCATCAAAAACTCATGCCTCACAAAAACACTCCTTAACCTACACCTCCAAGGGCACCAACCCTAACCCCCCACCTCACCCTCGTTTCCACTACTTCCCTACACATCCAATGTCTCCCATTCCCCCATACAAACTTCAACACGTACTTCAACAGCCGCTGCACATCCACATCTAAGAGAGGATATACCACCGCCCTAAACCACAATTTACTATACACTAAAACGTTAATAACTACCACCCTTTGCAACAAAGTTACCTCTTCATTCCCCATCCCTTCATCCTATCAATAGCAGCATCCACTACCAATCTTGAATTTACCTCTCTAGCCACCAAAGGATCAGCGCTGAACACTATCCCACATATTTTTATAGTTTTCACACAACTCCATCCCTCCCGTTTTCCAACGTTCCCCCCCAAACTGCCTACCTCCAATAAATTAGATTTTTCCTTATTCACTCCTCATTCCCGTTGCCTTCCCAAACTTTTCAACCAACTCATTGATCATACTCAACTGCTTCTCAGACCTGACCAACACTGTAGTATCATCTACATAACCAACAATACCCCCCTCTGCATCCTCCTCCATGTCACCCTCCCGTAAAACCTCCTCCTCCACCAACCTATAAAACGGATCCTGTAATAAGGCAAAAGATCTGCGACAGCGGACATCCCTGCCGCAGACCCTTCTTCATCTCCACCTTTCTTCCCACATTCCCATTAATTTGCACCCTAACTAAAGCCCCCTCATACAAAGTTCGAACCCATCCTATAACTACCTCCCCAAACCCTTGCCTACCCAAAATATCCAATAACATTTCCCTGTCCACCCTATCATATGCCCTCTGCCAATCCACCCCCAATACTCCTCCCATCTGACTATTCTCAATAAACTGCTTTATACGTCTATGCCCCGTTCTGATACTCCGTCCCGGCACCCCGTATTGTCCCTCATGCAACATTCCCCTAACCCTTTTTTGATCCTGTTTGCTAAAACCTTTGCAAATATTTTATAATCTGCAGTCAATAATGCTATTCCCCTATAATCACCTAACCCCTCCTGATACCCCTTGCCACTAGTACTACAACCCCGTTCTCATCGACTCACCCATATTCCCCTCCTCTTTCAGTTCATTTACCATTTTAACGATTACCCCCTTCAAAACCTGCCAATGCTTAACATACAATTCCCCGGCAACCCGTCTATGCCAGGCGACTTTCCCAATCTCAAACCCTCCCGCCTCCCATACCTCCTCCTCCAAAATTTCCCTCACATTCCTTCCTCTCTTCCTCACCAAATAATTCCCAATTCCCTCAATATCCTACCTTTAGCCTCCTCATCTGTCTCCCCTTTCATATTTGTTACAAAACCAACCTCTGCGTACCCCCCATCCCCCTCCGTTGTCCTCAGTACCGTTCCCTCCTGATACCCTCTCACCCCCCTTCCACCTTCAATGACTCTATCAACATACCTTTCCTTCGCCGTTGAAAATTTTTTAACACTACCTTTGACACTTTATTCCCCCACAAAACTTCTTCCATACCACTTCGAATCCTTAGTCCATTAAACTCTCCTCCTGTATTTCCCTTTAATCTTTGCCCTCAACTCTACCACCTCACCATAATTCTTTCCCTCCAATCCCCACCCTGACACTCCGCCTAAAAAACCCTCCAAATACCTCTGATACCCATACCTATACCTCATTTCCTCACTGCCAACCCTCTCATAATACTTTCTAATTTCCACTTTCCCGTCTCATTCCACCATTTAACAACTGACTTTATCCCTATCCCCCCACAACCCTTCCCACCACTGCTCAAATGCCTCCTCCTCCCCTTCCCTTTCCAATAACCTCGTATTCAATTTCCAAAACTCTTATACACATGCACAACCCTTCCCACCCTCCTTCAAATAACACACCCCTGTGATCTGAAAAACCCAAATCAAAGCATTCCACCTTTCGCACATCCACCAACCTTGTCACATATATTCGATCCAGTCTTGCCGCATAATTATTCCTTAAGAAAGTATATTCCACCAACTCATCCCTTCCCCCACCACATCCACCACCCCACCGCCCCCAATACATCCCTTAGAGACCCCAAACACCCCCCTTCGGGCTCCACATCCCTAATCCGAATCACACTATTCCAATCCCCAGCTATAATCGTTACTGGGGCAATCCTCTGAAACATACGTCAACTCGTTATTAACAAAATCATCCTTGATACTCCTATTAGCAACAGCCGGCATATATACCCCAAGGAAACTTACTTGTACCCTACCCCACTCCCCGTTCACTTACCACTGACTTCCCACATGCTCCCATGATGACAAGGAAAGGACTGGACTTCTAATACCCACCATCACCCCACCCTTGAAAGCCCCTCGTCACACGCAAAACCCTATACCCCTTAACTACCAGTTCTGATCCTATTTGATAATTGTGTTCTTGGAAAAATATCACATCTACTCTCATCCTCTTCAATGTTACTTCCAACCCATTTTACGTTACACACCTAAAGTGAAGGCTGGGGTTTTCCTTCTGCTTCAGTACTTTTTGTCTAGTTTTCCATGTGTTGCTCCTTCCAACCCTCCCTTAATCCTCCCATCACCCTTTATATCCCTTCTATCACCATTACCCTTCACCCTACTTCCTTTTCCCTGCACCACATCCGCCCACACCTTCTTACCAGGCCTTTGTGCTTAAGTTAATAGGTCATCCTCAGATTCTTTCCCTGGCCTTTTCCTTGATTCCCCTTTGTCTCCACTTACTTCCATACTCTCTTCCCTATGTATTTCTGCTACCACTACTGACACTGTACCCTGAACCTCAACTTGATGTCCTGTCTTCCCCAGGACTTCACTTCGTCCTTCAGTGCCGTCATTGACGTCAATTTGATTCTCCCAATTCCCATCCCTGCCACTTCCTCAAGTGACAAAGGACCACCTCGAATGAACTCATTCAGATCCTCCAAGATCTCAGCCTCCTCCCGTACATCCCTCTGACTCTCGTCCATAGACGTTACACCAGTCACCACAGATTCTGCAGGCTGCACCCTGTCCACCTCTCCCTGTACTCTTTCCTCCTGCTCCACCTCCTCGCTCCATACCTGACGTACCATGCCCTCCTTCACACCATCTCCTTGTTTCCTTGCCAATTCTTCGTCCTGTTGCACTCCTTCATCCGTCCGTAGTATATCCGCCTTCCCGACATTACCCTCCTCAGGCCTTTTACGTTGACAGTCAACCGCCAGGTGCCCCGTCTGCCCACACAACCGGCAGGTACGCACCTGTCCAACATAGGTAACATATACCTGAGTGCGAAAACCATGCATTAAGATAAAGGAGGGTATGGGATTCCTTAATGTCATTTTTACCGAATATGTGCCTTCCAACATACCAGCGTAAAGACCATTCATCCATCTACCAACAGTAACAGCATGGACAATCCCATACATCTTCATCATTTCCTGTATGTCACTTTCCCCAGCTTCAAATGGGACGTTTCGCAACTTTATCCATTTGTAAGTTGCCGAAACGTCCCTTACACATACCTCCAGTCCTTGCATTACCACCAGCCGCTTGTCCTGATATTTATCCACAACTCTGGTATACGCCGCCGTACATGCCGTGCCCCGTTAAGGGCTATGCCGTACAATTCTGAGTGGTCCACACCCAGAGAATCTCGAAGTATAGCCGGCAAGACAACGTCCACGTTTGACGGATAAACCGCTCCCTGAAGTACTTCAATACCAATGGTGTTTACGCGGCGCCTGTATCCCTCCGTCATGGCTGTGAAAATAAAATCTCACAAGTCGGCCACCAGAGGTCTCCTCAATACACCCGCACACAACCAAGGCTGGGCGTGGAATGATCTTTTGTTATCATCCTGACTGCAGCCTTTTGCTGGGTTATGAGTGGTCTTAGGTGATTTAATGTTGTTGAGCCCCATGCACAGATTCCATAGGTGAGATAAGGGTAGATAAGAGAATGATATAGTGCAATGAGAGCTGGTTGTGGCACATAATAGCGTATCTTAGATAATATACCTACTGTCTTTGAGATTTTCTTGGAAATTTATTGTATGTGTGTTTGGAATTTAAGACTACTGTCAAGGTGGATTCCTAGGAATTTTCCCTCTGTGAGTCTTGTGATGGGTGAATCATTGAGCGTTATGTTAAGTGGAACATTTGTAGCTTTATTTCCAAACTGAATGAAGTAGGTCTTGTCAGTATTGAGAGTAAGCTTATTTGTCTTCATCCATGTTGATATTTTCTGTAATTCGGCATTAACAGTGTTGGCTAGTATGACTGGATTTGGGTGAGAGAAGACATATGTTGTGTCATCTGCAAATAATATGGGTTTGAGTAGTTGTGATGCATTCGGTAGGTCGTTTATGTAAATGAGGAATAGGAGTGGCCCCAGGACACTTCCTTGAGGACTCTGACTGTAATTTGTTGTGTGGAAGAGTTCTCTCCATTTGTGTACACGTACTGACTTCTGTTGCTAATGTACGACTTTAGGTAGTTGAGTGGGTGCCCCCTAATACCATAGTGTGCTAATTTTGTGAGCAATAAATCATGGTCGACTGTATCAAATGCTTTGCGTAGGTCTATGAAGATTCCCAGCGGAACTTCTTTCTTCTCAAGTGCGGTGTATATTAACTCTAGCATGTGTGGTATAGCATCGTTTGTGCTATTGTTAGTCCTGAATCCAAATTGACAGGGGTTGAGTACATTGTTAGTTACCATTTTGTCCTAGGCACATGTCGATTAGACACTAGGCCACTAGGCCTGTTGTATGTATCTGTGTGTGTGTGTGTGTATGTAAGGAAACACTTCGAAATGTTTCCGCCCCGCCGGGAATAGAACCCGGCCCCTCTGTGCGTGAAGCGAGAGCTTTACCACTAGGCCACCGGGGCTGTGAGACGAGGTAGGAATAGATCTGTCTATGAATTAATTTTTCGAAGATTTTAGAAAGCAGTGGTAAATTTGAGATTGGTCTATAATTATTCAAGTCAGTTTGGTCACCTCCTTTGTGGATCGGGGTGACCCCTAGCTATTTTGAGAATTGATGGGAAGGTAGAAGATTCAATGGATTTATTGAATAATGCTGCTATAATTGGTGACAGTACGTGTGAAGTTTTTTTGTACATAAAGAATGGTAAGCTGTTTATATCTCCTGCTTTGTTTTTAAGGGTGTTGATTATGAGCGAGACTTCAATTGAGTTGGTAGGAGCTAGGAATAGTGTATCTGGGTAGGTGTTGGTGAGGTAGTCTGTTGGACGAGTGTTCGAGCTTGGGATTTTGCTCGCTAGATTCTTTCCTATGGTGGAGAAGAAAACATTAAGTCTGTTTGCTGTCTCAGTTGGTGAGAGTAGGGGTTCGTCTGTTTTTGATAATTTGATGGTATTGTTCGTGGATATCTTTTTATTTCCTAGAATTGCAGATAGGGTTTTCCAGGTCTTTTTCATATCACCTTTTACGGTCTGGAGTCTGTTCTCATAATACAATTTTTTGGACCTTCTTATCAGGCTAGTAAGGATTGATGAGTAGCGTTTGGATTGTTCTCTGGTTATTAGACCCCTTCTGTATTGTTTTTCATATTTGTGCCTCCTGTTTATGGATTTAAGGATGCTGGGTGTTAGCCAGGGATTGTTAATAAGGTATTAAAAGGACCCCAATGAAAATAAGTCACTTTTGTCCGACTTTTTTGGTTATCCCAGGTTCTCTACACATATGCTGCTATGTATGATAATCTATGTAACTGTATTTGTGTATACCTGAATAAACTTACTTACTAATTGTACTTACTAGGAGGCAGTGACCGTGCTGGTGTACGGTAATTTGTGTACGCTTCCTCTCTTTCTCACACAATCTTTAATACCCAACAATAACAACAACAACATGGCAAATGTTTTCATCCTGGACAATGGCGCTTACTCTATTAAAGGAGGATTTTCCAACCAAAATGAACCCAGGCACAACTTATTTTGTTGTCTTTGTTGTAGTTTATCTTAGTTTAATTGATTTTTCTTGGGATAAAAAAGCTGGTACCGTTCATGAGGTGACTCGTGGCTCAGCTCTTTGGGGAAGCTGACCTCTTAATCTAAAATTGGAGCTCATATGATATTGTTTTGGCCCATACGGGTTTAGCACCTCATGAAGTGACTATAATACAATTGTGGCTTAATGGAAGCAGCTGAATTCAATCCTGGGGCGGGTCGAAATGTCCTGCCTGGGTGTGTGTGTGTATGTGTATAATTTATTTACATTTTACATTAATGATATAAATGCAAGCTAAAACTGGAGGTGTACCAGAGTATTGGTATCTGTGAAGTATGATGGTATTGGTATCAACAAAAACAACTGGTATTGTCCCATCTTAAGCTAAAATCTAGTCAGCTTTCTTATGAACCTTGAAAATCACCTCAGTAGAAGATGTGGAAAAACTGCAGGAAAATACAGTAGGACCCTTGTTTCTGTAGGTCTGGTATCCATGGTTTACTGTGACCCGAAAATAACCCTTAATTTTGCTTAATAATGACCTCAGAGTGATGGTGGCAGTTCTTCAAAGCCTAAGAGAAGCCATGAAGTGCTTCCCATCTGTGAAAAAGTGATAAATCTCCAGTTATTGTGCATAATTTATCAATTAAATTTTATCGTAGGTATGTATAGGACTTATAGAGTTCGCTACTATTCATGGTTTCTGTATCCACGGCAGGTCCTTGGAATGTATCCCTCGCAGATACGGGGTCCTACTGTATAAACAAAGCCTTTTAATGGACAGCGAAGAACATGAGACGTTGAACAGTGACAAGATATCATAAGAACCCCAATGAAAATAAGTCACTTTGTCTGACTTTTTTTAGGTTATCCTGGAGGGTAATTTACACTATGTATGATAATTGTACTTACGTGTACCTGTACCTAAATAAACTTGCTAATCAACAGAATAATGCCGAATGCAATCATGAAGGCCAAGAGTGAGAGGAGACGACCTTTTATAGCAGACCAAGTGGAGGATTGTAGAGATGCTTCTGGTCTCTTCTACATTCTACCTTTCCAGAAGGTGAGCAATGGTGAAATACAGGTGCTCCTTGACTTATGATGGGGTTACGTTCTGACAAACCCATTATAAGTTGAAAATATCGTAAGTTGAATATGAAGGAGGGGTGTTAATGTTGCAGTTTTATAACTGTAGTGTAAGTGCGCCTCTGGCAAGACAGTGATGGAGTGACTGATGATGAAGGTTTTTCTTTTTCGGGCTGCCCTGCTTTGGTGGGAAACGGAAAAGTTTTACTTTTATCACACCATCATAGAGTCAAAATGTCGTAAGTTGAACCATCGTAAAGCGAGGAGCGTCTGTATAGTAAACTCGTAATTTATCAGACTTGAGAAATATGGAGAAAAATATGCCAAGTCAGTCGACTAGAAATCAATGGACAAAGTCCATGGACAAAGTCCAATGGACAAAGTCCATTGATTATTCAAATTCAAATTCTGATGTTTATTTATTTTCTGCAGTGCACAGATGTAATGTAGTTTACAGATAATAAAACACTGTTAGCAACAAATAAATAAATATAATTCATATTATGCTTTAAACCTACATGGGTCATTCAGTGCAAGATGTGGTGGAGGCTTGATCCTCCATCTGCTAAGCGTGAGACAGACGTGCTTCCTATTTCTCATTTGTACTTACCTAGTTGTTCTTGTTAGCCACAAAAGAAAGATGCCGGTATGTATTGTATCTCAAACTAATCCTATGTTAGGTAAAAGGACACAAGTGCAACTAATGTGGCATTTTATTGGCAACGTTTCGCTCTCCAGGAGCTTTATCAAGCCGTTACAAACAATACATAGACACAGAGGGTATATATAGGCTTAGAGTGGTAGTAGTAGTAGTAATAACAGAGGGTATATATAGGCTTAGAGTGAGGTGTAATACTAGTAGTAGTAGTGGTAGTAGTAGTAATAACAGAGGGTATATATAGGTTTAGAGTGAGGCGTAATACTAGTACAGTCGACCCCCGCCTAATGAGCACCCCAGAAATTGTACAGTTATGTAAGTATAATATTGTAAGTGCTTGTGGAAGTGTATTTTTGGGGTCTGAAATAGACTAACCTACGTGACATTATTTCTTAAGGAAGTAAATTCATTCGGTAATGGCACTTGAGCAGGCTTCTGGAATGAATTTTGCTCGTTAGGCGGGGGTCCACTGTAGTAGTATAATAGTAATACAGTGGTACCTCGGTTAACGATGGTCCCCAAACTCGCCCTTTTATGTAAGTTTATTTTTTTAAATGCTTTTGTAAGTGTGTTTTTGGGGTCTAAAAGGACTAGTCTATTTTACATCATTCCTTATGGGGATAAATTCGTTTGGTAATGGCACTTGAACAGCATTTTGGAACGAAAAAATATCGTTAACCGAGGTACCACTGTATTCGTACATAGTAGTAGTAGTAATACAGTATGGTAGAACAATCAACTTGCACATGAGTAAAAGGTTATAAAAGCTATTACTTGGGTAGCTTGTGACCTTTAACCTGACATATTGTTGGTAATTCTACCAACATTAATACAAACTAATCTTAGTATTTAGACCACACAATCATTCTAATCTTGCTGAATTGACACCAATTTGCTACATCAAGTGTGGCCTGACATTACACCTGGATCTATTACGTATACGTACAGTGGTACCTCTGTTAATGATGGTCCCCAAACTTGCCCTTTTATGTAAGTTTATTTTTTTAAATGCTTTTGTAAGTGTATTTTTGGGGGTCTAAAAGGACTAGTCTATTTTACATTATTCCTTATGGGGATAAATTCGTTTGGTAATGGGTAATGGTACTTGAACAGCATTCTGGAATGAAAAAATATCGTTAACCGAGGTACCTCTGTATATTACATGGATGAAAATTTTGAAGATTCCCCCAAAAAGACTAGAATTTCAGATAATATAGTTAGATCAATAGACAAGAAATACTTTGACAGATATGTATATTTATCGTTATTTAACTGGTATACTATACTGACAGGTTGATGAGTGAAATGTGTTATACGGTGGTACCTCGAGTTTCGAACAGCTCCCAAGAACAATTATGAAAGTGTATTATTGTCAGTGCTTTTGTAAGTGTATTTTTGGGGGTCTGAAATGAACTAATTTAATTTACATTATTCCTTATGGGAACAAATTCATTCGGTAACGGCACTCGAACAGCCTTCTGGAACGATTTATGGCCGAAACTCGGGGTACCACTGTACTTTGGTATATTTAGTGAAAATATGATAATGGTATATGATACTAACAAGTTAATAAGTTAGACACGTGCAACAGTTAAGTAACTTGGTTCTGAAATGTTTCACCTACACAGTAGGCTTCTTCAGTCGAGTACAGAGGTGACAGCAGAAGCAATAGAGAGATAAAGATGATATAATCAATCCATCACCCTGGAAGACGTAGTTTTGAGGTGGTCAGTCCCTCAGCCTGGAGAAGAGTTATGCTCCATAGACAAGAAAATTAACCTGAAAATAGATTAAAGGTGATCAGTCTCTCCTCAAGACTGAGGGACTGATCACCTCATTGTAGATAACAGAATTACCAAAAATAGATATAAGGTGATGAGTCTCTTCTCCTGGCTGAGGGACTGATCACCTTATATGAAGCTCTACACCTCTGCATTTGGACTGAGGAAGCATGCTGAGCAGGCAAAACAATCTCAGCAGTAGAGATACTAAATATATCTTCCTCTCAGGGATATTTAGTCAACTGGGACATTCAAAAAACAATATGGGACTACATGTTTGGTAAAGATGTGTTCAATGTGAACCACTCCAACACCACGATGATCATCACTGAACCCTACTTCAACTTCACCAGCACACAGGAGGCGCTAAGCGAAATATTTTTTGAAGAATACGATGTCGATGCCTTGCTCAGAATTAATGGTACGTATGTTTTTTTCGTGTGTGTGAACTGTGATGTCAGCACACTTTTTGGAAGATGGTGATTAAATGAATGATGGTGAATGTGTTTCCTCTGTTTTGGGTTACCCTATCTAAGTGGGAGATGGCCAGTGTGTAACATTGTTCTTATTGTAGATTAAATATATAGGTGGTGCTTGACTTACAACGGGGTTATGTTCCGACAGACCCATTGTAAATTGAAGATATTGTACGTCAAATATGAATTATGATTTTTTTTTTATTAACACATCGGCCGTTTCCCACCAAGGCAGGGTGGCCCGACAAAGAAAAACTTTCATCATCATTCACTCCATCACTGTCTTGCCAGAGGCGTGCTTACACTACAGCTACAAAACTGCAACATTAACACTCCTCCTTCAGAGTGCCGGCACTTTACTTCCCATCTCCAGGAATCAAGTCCAGACTGCCGGTTTCCCTGAAACCCTTCATAAATGTTACCTTTCCTACACTCCAACAGCATGTCAAGTCCTAAAAACCATATGTCTCCATTCGCTCCTATCTAACACGCTCACGCATGCTTGCTGGAAGTCCAAGCCTCTCGCACACAAAACCTCCTTTACCCCCTCCCTCCAACCTTTTCTAGGCCGACCCCTACCCCGCCTTCCCTCCACTACAGATTTATACACTCTCGAAGTCATTCTATTTTGCTCCGTCCTTTCTATATATCCAAACCATCTCAACAACCCCTCCTCAGCTCTCTGGATAATAGTTTTGGTAATCCCACACCTCCTCCTAATCTCCAAACTACGGATTGTCTGTATTATATTCACACCACACATTGCCCTCAGACACGACATCTCCACTGCCTCCAGCCTTCTCCTTGTTGCAACATTCACAACCCATGTCTCACACCCATACAAGAGTGTTGGTATAACTATACAGTGGACCCCCGGCTAACAAACAAAATTCATTCCAGAATCCTGCTCAAGTGCCATTACCGAACGAATTTACTTCCTTAAGAAATAATGTCACATAGGTTAGTCTATTTCAGACCCCCAAAAATACACTTCCACAAGCACTTACAATATTATACTTACATAATTGTACGATTTCCGGGGTGTTTGTTAGCCGGGGGTCCACTGTACTCTCATACATTTCCCTCTTTGCTTTCATGGATAACATTCTCTGTCTTCACAAGCTCCTCAGTGCACCACTCACCTTTTTCCCCCTCATTAATTCTATGATTCACCTCATCCTTCATATACCCATCTGCTGACACATCCACTCTCAAATATCTGAACACATTCACCTCCTCTATACTCTCTCCCTCCAATCTGATATCCAATCTTCCATTATCTAATTTTTTTGTTATTCTCGTCACGTTACTCTTTCCTATAGTATTCACTTTTAATTTCCTTCTTTTACATACCCTACCAAACTCATCCACCAACCTCTGCAACTTCTCTTCAGAATCTCCCAAAAGCACAGTGTCATCAGCAAAGAGCAACTGTGACAACTCCCACTTTGTGTTAGATTCTTTATCTTTTAACCCCACACCTCTTGCCAACACCCGAGCATTCATTTCTCTTACAACTCCATCTATAAATATATTAAACAACCACGGTGACATCACACATCCCTGTCTAAGGCCTACTTTTACTGGGAAATAATCTCCCTCTCGCCTACGTATTCTAACCTGTGCCTCACTATCCTCGTAAAAACTTTTCACCACTTTCAATAACCTACCTCCTATTCCATACATTTGCAACATCTGCCACATTGCCCCTCTATCCACCCTATCATATGCCTTTTCCAAATCCATAAATGCCACAAACACCTCTTTACCCTTACCTAAATATTGTTCACTTATATGTTTCACTGCAAACACTTGGTCTACACACCCCCTACCCTTCCTAAAGCCTCCTTGTTCATCCGCTATCCTGCTCTCTGTCTTACTCCTAATTCTTTCAATAATAACTCTACCATACACTTTACCAGGTATACTCAACAGACTTATTCCCCTATAATTTTTACACTCTCTTTTGTCCACTTTGCCTTTATACAAAGGAATTATGCATGCTCTCTGCCAATCCCTAGGTACCTTACCCTCTTCCATACATTTATTAAATAAGCAAATAATTACTGTAACTAGCTAAATATCTTATACATATCTTATTACTGTTCATGTACTGATATTATTATTATTTTTTTAATGCACGAGCCGTCTCCCACCGAGACAGGGTGGGAGATGGCTGTAATTTATACAGGAGAAGGGGTTACTAGCCCCTTGCTTCCAGCATTTTAGTCGCCTTGTACGACACGCATGACTTACGGAGGAAGAATTTTGTTCCATTCATCCATGGAGAATTATTATTATTATTACAGTGGTACCCCTAGTTTCGTACAGCTCCCAACTCGAACAGTTATGTAAGTGTATTATTTTAAGTGCTTTTGTAAGTGTATTTTTGGGGGTCTGAAACGGACTAATCTAATTTACATTACAGTGGACCCTCGGTTTTCGTCGATAATTCTTTCCAGAATGCTGTTCAAGTGCCGTTACCGAACGAATTTGTTCCCATAAGGACGAATGTAAATTAGATTAGTCATTTTAGACCCCCAAAAATACACTTACAAAAGCACTTACAAAAATACACTTACATAATTGTTCGAGTTGGGAGCTTTACGGAAACCGAGGATCCACTGTAGTCCTTATGGGAACAATTTTATTCGGTAACTGCACTCAATCAGCCTTCTGGAAAAAATTATGGCTGAAACTCGGGGTACCACAGTATTATTAATCATGGGAGGTGCTAAACTTGTAGAAATCATACAGCAGCTGGGAATGAAGGTAATCGGGGGAATAAATGTGAATAAGGTGAATAAATGCTTCCCATATATAACATTATTACTGTAGCAATCATCCTCAAACCACAGTATGGGTTTAAACCCATGGTGAGTAGTAAACCTCCAGGCCAGTGCTCTAACCACTGGACCACCTGGCTACAATAAGATTCATCCAACTAGGCATATTTCCATACACCTTAGGGAGGTTAGCATGGGCCACCACTGTGACCACAAATGCAGGATATTACAGATGAATCCTACACAGTGGTGGCACATGCTGACCTTCCTATGATGTATAGAAATATACCTAGTTGGATGAACCTTATTGTAGCCAGCTGGCCCAGTGGTTAGTGCATTGGCCTCTGAGTTTAACCACTCGCCATTGGTTCAAACCCCACCCATTCCGTGGTTCATTTGCAATCCTGTTACAGTACGTCCTCTATTTACGAACATGTTGAGAATCTTCGGTATTGTGTATAATATCATTATTATACACAATACAAAAGGTCCCCAATGTGTTCATAAGTTGAAGTCTTCCTGTATTACCATATTTTATGGCTTATTAAACACATTTTTTTTCCATAAAATGTCTCCAAAAACCAGCCTGCATCCTATAAACTGAAGGTCAGTGATGGGAGCTGTAAGTCTGGGGTGTGGGGTGGGCTGTAGCTCTCCCAGTTACGTCTGATGCCGAGCCATTGAAACTAAAACAAGTCTTTATAAACTGCGTCTTATAAGCTGCGAAATACGGTATGAATATTATACACAATTCAGGAGGTCCCCAATGTACGTATTCATAAGTTGAGAATTTACTGTATTGTGATTTCATGAGTTGTTATCCTCAAAGTCTTTCCGACTCGCAGCTGGCGACCTGTCCGTCCACAAATATCACCGGGACCGACCTCGAGAGCTGTGCTGTTTACTGGTGGAGTCAGGCTTCAGTTTTACACACATTGTGCCTTACATCCAAGGCAAGAAGCAGAAGGATGCCATTTTGAGAGTTGATGTGGGTGGTAAAGTGCTCACCAACCATCTTAAAGAAATCATATCTTACAGGTAAGATCGTGACACAAGATGTCACAACACAGGTGTACAGGTGGTCCTCGACTTACAATGGGGTTACGTTCTGAAGAACCCATCGTAAGTTGAAAATATCGTAAGCCGAATATGAATATGATAATAATAATAATAATAATAATAATAATTTTTTATTTTATTTTTATTATTAACACATTAGCTGTTTCCCACCAAGGCAGGGTGGCCTGAAAAAAGAAAAACTTTCATCATCATTCACTCCATCACTGTCTTGCCAGAGACGTGCTTACACTACAGTTA
Organism: Cherax destructor; assembly: GCA_009830355.1. Taxonomy (NCBI): domain Eukaryota; kingdom Metazoa; phylum Arthropoda; class Malacostraca; order Decapoda; family Parastacidae; genus Cherax; species Cherax destructor. The sequence continues at coordinate 42,408 of WNWK01009499.1, forward strand.
TAAAACTGTAACATTAACACCTCTCCTTCAGAGTGCCGGCACTGTACTTCCCATCTTCAGGAATCAAGTCTGGCCAGCCGGTTTCCCTGAATCCCTTCATAAATGTTACCTTGCTCACACTCCAACAGCACGTCAAGTCCTAAAAACCACTTGTCTCCATTTGCTCCTATCTAACACGCTGACACACGCTTGCTGGAAGTCCAAGCCCCTCGCACACAAAACCTCCTTTACCCATTCCCTCCAACCTTTCCTAGGCCGACCCCTACCTTTATTTCTACAAGTACATGTACAAGGTATACAGACCATAGTTGACATCAATGACATACTACTATTTAGAAAGCCCCTTTTTATGCTGAGCATTTCGGGCAAATTTGGTCAGTTTTGTCCCAGGATGTGACCCACACCAGTTGACTAACACCCAGGTACCCATTTTATACTGATAGGTGAACATGGACAGCAGGTGTCTTATGGAAACACGTCCTAATGTTTTCCAGCTGTACCGGGGATTTGAACTCCGGACCTCAGTGTGTGAGCTGAGTTGCGCTAACTCACAAATAATTACTGTAACTAACTAAATACCAGTACTCAAAAGTAAATAAATGAAAACATGTTTACCCTGATAGTGTTAAGGATGTTAAAATCTTTCCAAAATTCTTGGAGCATTCGGCCGCTGTCGCACCATCGTAAAGTCGAACCTTTGTAAAGTGAGGAGCATCTGTATTCATTTACAGTCATTTATTATATTGTAAATTGAGTTCACGCAGTTATATATTTATTTAGCATATCATATTCGAGTTATGGTATTTTCAACTTACAATGAGTTCATTGTAAAGTAACCCCATTGTAAGTCAAGGACCACCTGTGTGTTTAGTGGGTTTTTCTGCTTCTGTCTTCACACAACAGTTGTGTAAGGAAAGGGCGACCAGTGCCATATTTTAAGGTAAGTATTGTAGTAGGTTGGTAGACAGCAACCACCCAGGGAGGTACTACCGTCCTGCCAGGTGACTGTGAAACAGAAACCTGAAACTGTTTTACATGATGGTAGGATTGCTGGTGTCTTTTTTCTGTCTCATAAACACGCTGGATAACAGGTATATCTAGCTACTTCTACTTACACTTTAGGTCACACTACACAGGCATGCACATGCATATATATACATACACACATCTAGGTTTTTCTTCTTTTTCTTAATAGCTCTTGTTCTTTTTATTTTCTCTATTGTCCATGGGGAAGTGGAAAAGAATCTTTCCTCCGTAAGCCATGCGTGTCGTATGAGGCGACTAAAATGCCGGGAGCAATGGGCTAGTAACCCCTTCTCCTGTACACATTTACTAAAAAAGAGAAGAAGAAAAACTTTATAAAACTGGGTTGTTTGAATGTGCGTTGATGTTGTGCGGATGATAAGAAAGAGATGATTGCTGATGTTATGAATGAAAAGAAGTTGGATGTCCTGGCTGGCCCTAAGCGAAATAAAGCTGAAAGGGTAGGCGACTTTCAGTGGGGAGAAATAAATGGGATTAAGTCAGGAGTATCTGAGAGAGTTAGAGCTAAGGAAGGGGTAGCAATAATGTTGAAGGATCAGTTATGGAAGGAGAAGAGGGAATATAAATGTGTAAATTCAAGGATTATGTGGATCAAAATAAGGGTCGGATGCAAAGTGGGTTATAATAAGCGTGTATGCACCTGGAGAAGAGAGGAGTGTAGAGGAGAGAGAGAGAGATTTTGGGAGATGTTAAGCGAATGTATAGGAACTTTTGAACCAAGTGAGAGAGTAATTGTGGTAGGGGACCTAAATGCTAAAGTAGGAGAAACATGTAGAGAGGGTGTGGTAGGTAAGTTTGGGGTGCCAGGTGTAAATGATAATGGGAACCCTTTGATTGAACTTTGTATAGAAAGGGGTTTAGTTATAGGTAATGCATATTTTAAGAAAAAGAGGATAAATAAGTATACAAGATATGATGTAGGGCGTAATGACAGTAGTTTGTTAGACTATGTATTGGTAGATAAAAGACTGTTGAGTAGACTTCAGGATGTACATGTTTATAGAGGGGCCACAGATATATCAGATTACAGTGGACCCCCGAGTTTCGTAAAAACTTTACTCCTGAAGTCTGCTCAAGTGCCATTACCGAACGAATTTACTCCCTTAAGGAAAAATTTCACGTAGGTTAGTCTATTTCAGACCCCCAAAAATACACTTCCACAAGAACTTACAAAATTATACTTACATAATTGCACGATTTCCGGGGTATTCGTTAACCGAGGGTCCACTGTACTTTTTAGTTATAGCTACAGTGGGAGTAAAAGGTAGATGGGATACAAGGGAAATAGAAGCAGTAAGTAAGAGAGAGGTGAAGGTTTATAAACTAAAAGAGGAGGCAGTTAGGGTAAGATATAAACAACTATTGGAGGATAGATGGGCTAGTGAGAGAGTAGGCAATGGGGTCGAAGATGTATGGGGTAGATTTAAAAATGTAGTGTTAGAGTGTTCAGCAGAAGTTTGTGGTTACAGGCGAGTTGGTGTGGGAGGGAAGAAGAGCGATTGGTGGAATGATGATGTAAAGAGAGTAGTAAGGGAGAAAAAGTTAGCATATGAGAGGTTTTTACAAAGTAGAAGTGATGCAAGGAGGGAAGAGTATATGGAGAGAAAAAGAGAGGTTAAGAGAGTGGTGAAGCAATGTAAAAAGAGAGCAAATGAGAGAGTGGGCGAGATGTTATCAACAAATTTTGTTGAAAATAAGAAAAAGTTTTAGAGTGAGATTAATAAGTTGAGGAAGCCTAGGGAACAAATGGATTTGACAGTTAAAAATATGAGAGGAGAGTTATTAAATGGAGAGTTAGAGCTATCGGGAAGATGGAGGGAATATTTTGAGGAGTTGTTAAATGTTGATGAAGACAGGGAAGTTGTGATTTCGTGTATAGGGCAAGGAGGAATAACATCTTGTAGGAGTGTGGAAGAGCCAGTTGTGAGTGTGGGGAAAGTTTGTGAGGCAGTGGGTAGAATGAAAGGGGGTAAGGCAGCTGGGATTGTTGAGATAAAGATAGAAATGTTAAAAGCAGGTGGGGATATAGTTTTGGAGTGGTTAGTGCTATTATTTAATAAATGTATGGAAAGGGTAAGGTACCTAGGGATTGGCAGAGAGCGTGTATTGTTCCTTTGTATAAAGGCAAAGGGGACAAAAGAGAGTGCAAAAATTATAGGGGAATAAGTCTGTTGAGTGTACCTGGTAAAGTGTATGGTAGAGTTATTATTGAAAGAATTAAGAGTAAGACAGAAAGCAGGATAGCAGATGAACAAGGTGGCTTTAGGAAAGGTAGGGGGTGTGTAGACCAAGTGTTTACAGTGAAACATATAGGTGAACAGTATTTGGATAAGGGTAAAGAGGTTTTTGTGGCATTTATGGATTTGGAAAAGGCGTATGATAGGGTGGATAGGGGGGCAATGTGGTAGATGTTGTAGGTGTATGGAATAGGAGGTAGGTTACTGAAAGCAGTGAAGAGTTTTTATGAGGATAGTGAGGCTCAAGTTAGAGTGTGTAGGAGGGAAGGGGACTATTTCCCAGTAAAAGTGGGCCTTAGACAAGGATGTGTGATGTCACCGTGGTTGTTCAATATATTTATAGATGGGGTTGTAAGAGAAGTGAATGCGAGGGTCTTGGCAAGAGGTGTGGGGTTAAAAGATAAAGAATTAAATACAAAGTGGGAGTTGTCACAGTTGCTTTTTGCTGATGACACTGTGCTTTTGGGAGATTCTGAAGAGAAGTTGCAGAGGTTGGTGGATGAATTTGGTAGGGTGTGTAAAAGAAGAAAATTGAAAGTGAATATAGGAAAGAGTAAGGTGATGAGGATAACAAAAAGATTAGGTGACGAAAGATTGGAGGGAGAGAGTATGGAGGAGGTGAATGTATTCAGATATTTGGGAGTGGACATGTCAGCAGATGGGTCTATGAAGGATGAGGTGAATCATAGAATTGATGAGGGAAAAAGGGTGAGTGGAGCACTTCGGAGTCTGTGGAGACAAAGAACTTTGTCCATGGAAGTAAAGAAGGGAATGTATGAGAGTATAGTTATACCAACACTTTTATATGGTTGTGAAGCATGGGTGATGAATGTTGCAACGAGGAGAAGGCTGGAGGCAGTGGAGATGTCATGTCTGAGGTCAATGTGTGGTGTGAATATAATGCAGAGAATTCGGAGTTTGGAAATTAGGAGGAGGTGCGGGATTACCAAAACTATTATCCAGAGAGCTGAGGAGGGGTTGTTGAGGTGGTTCAGACATGTAGAGAGAATGGAACGAGACAGAATAACTTCGAGAGTGTATAAATCTGTAGTGGAGGGAAGGCGGGGTAGGGGTCGGTCTAGGAAAGGTTGGAGGGAGGGGGTAAAGGAAGTTTTGTGTGCGAGGGGCTTGGACTTCCAGCAAGCATGTGTGAGCGTATTTGATAGGAGTGAATGGAGACAAATGGTTTTTAATACTTGACGTGCTGTTGGAGTGTGAGCAAAGTAACATTTATGAAGGGATTCAGGGAAACCGGCAGGCCGGACTTGAGTCCTTGAGATGGAAAGTACAGTGTCTGCACTCTGAAGGAGGGGTGTTAATGTTGCAGTTTTATAACTGTAGTGTAAAGCACCCCTCTGGCAAGACAGTGATGGAGTGAATGATGATGAAAGTTTTTCTTTTTCAGGCCACCCTGCCTTGGTGGGAATCGGCCGATGTGTTAATAAAAAATAAAAAAAATATTGTATGAACTGTGTATTTATTTTACTTTATCTGATTTTATGCCTAGCTATATTGAGCATTTAATTTGATAGTTTAAACACATTATATGATAGTTTAAACATGAAAAAATGCTCTTTTCCATCTGCTGCTGATTTTTGCTGTACATTCCTATATAGGGAGCATAGTAATATGAAAGGTTAGGTAAGAAATGTTAAAGTTGACGAGAAGTTAGATCGAAAAAGGACCTGCCCAGCATGGGCCGGTAGGTCCATGCTGGGCATTCTTTGATTACAAAAAGTTAAGCTTTAGTTAATAATTGATAACTAAGGTTGTTATTATATCGGCAGACAACTGAATGTTATGGACGAAACTTACGTGATCAACCAGGTCAAGGAGGATGCATGTTATGTCTCTCAGGACTTTAATGCAGACATGGCAATAGCCAGAGGCAACAAACAGGAAAATACAATCTTACGAGACTATGTGCTGCCAGATTTTACAACCATAAAACGTGGTTATGTCAGATCGCTGGAGGAATCCACAGGGAAAGCTACTGGGAGCGAGCAGGTGAGTCTGGTGTGAATCATTACACTGAACCCTTGATACAACACTGAATTTTTATATAACACTGAACCCTTGATACAACACTGAATTTTGATATAACACTGAACCCTTGATACAACACTGAACCCTTGATATAACACTGAACCCTTGATATAACACTGAACCCTTGATACAACACTGAACCCTTGATACAACACTGAACCCTTGATATAACACTGAACCCATAATACAACACTGAAGCCTTGATATAACACTGAACCCTTGATATAACACTGAACCCTTGATACAACACTGAACCCTTGATATAACCTGAACCTTTGATACAACACTGAACCCTTGATATAACACTGAACCCTTGATACAACACTGAACCCTTGATATAACACTGAACCCTTGATACAACACTGAAACCTTGATATAACACTGAACCCTTGATACAACACTGAACCCTTGATATAACATTGAACCCTTGATACAACACTGAACCCTTGATACAAAACTGAACCCTTCATATAACACTGAACCCTTGATACAACACTGAACCCTTCATATAACACTGAACCCTTGATACAACACTGAACCCTTGATACAACACTGAACCCTTCATATAACACTGAACCCTTGATACAACACTGAACCCTTGATACAACACTGAACCCTTGATACAACACTGAACCCTTGATATAACACTGAACCCTTGATGCAACACTGAACCCTTCATATAACACTGAACCCTTGATACAACACTGAACCCTTCATATAACACTGAACCCTTGATACAACACTGAACCCTTGATACAACACTGAACCCTTCATATAACACTGAACCCTTGCTACAACACTGAACCCTTGATACAACACTGAACCCTTGATACAACACTGAACCCTTGATACAACACTGAACCCTTGATACAACACTGAACCCTTGATACAACACTGAACCCTTGATACAACACTGAACCCTTGATACAACACTGAACCCTTGATACAACAACACTATGTAACACTTTAGAAATATGGAATGAAATTTGCTGCATCAGTTGAATGGACAAAATCCATCGGTAACAGAATTGTCCGCTATTGTTAGTATCAGGTCACAACCTCTTCTCTGTCCGCCACAATTACAATTACCAGCCACCCACTTACCCTCCATTGGTTGATTAAATCGAGGGCTTACTGAACTTTCACTTTTAATAAATAGTCATTAGGCTAAAATAGCATCTGTCAGCTATAATAATACAGTACTATAATACAGGACTCAACCGGCAGGCTGGACTTGAGTCCTGGAGATGGGAAGTACAGTGCCGGCAATCTGAAGGAGAGGTGGGAAGTACAGTGCTGGCACTCTGAAGGAGGGGTGGGAAGTACAGTGCTGGCACTCTGAAGGAGAGGTGGGAAGTACAGTGGTACCTCGACTTACGATATTAATCCGTCAGAGAGGGCATATCTTAAGGCGAAACAATCGTTACTCGAATCAATTTTCCCCATAAGAAATAATGGAAATAAATTTAATCCGTCCAAGACTTCCAAAAGTAGTTAAATAAAATATTTTTTAGAACTTTTTGACATTAAATAATAAAGAATTTAATAAAGAATACCTAAATACACATGTAAATATTGAACAATAACATGTCACTTACATTTATTGAAGAGTTGTTGATGTGTGGAGGACGGGAGGAGGGGAGAAGGTGGAGTAGTATGCTAGTGTTTGGAAGGGGAATCCCCTTCCATTAACACTGCAGGTACCAAGTTCTTTTCTGGGGTTACTGGCCTTTTTCCTTTAATGCTACACTCCCTGCATGAATGCTACACTCCCTGCATGAATGCTACACTCCCTGCATGAATGCTACACTCCCTGCATGAATGCTACACTCCCTGCATGAATGCTACACTCCCTGCATGAATGCTACACTCCCTGCATGAATGCTACACTCCCTGCATGAATGCTACACTCCCTGCATGAATGCTACACTCCCTGCATGAATGCTACACTCCCTGCATGAATGCTACACTCCCTGCATGAATGCTACACTCCCTGCATGCCTACTACACTCCCTGCATCCTTGCTACACTCCCTGCATCCTGCTACACTCCCTGCATCCTGCTACACTCCCTGCATCCCTGCTACACTCCCTGCATCCTGCTACACTCCCTGCATCTTGCTACACTCCCTGCATCCCTGCTACACTCCCTGCATCCCTGCTACACTCCCTGCATCCTTGCTACACTCCCTGCATCCCTGCTACACTCCCTGCATCTTTGCTACACATCCCTGCTACACTCCCTGCATCTTTGCTACACTCCCTGCATCCTGCTACACTCCCTGCATCCCTGCTACACTCCCTGCATCTTTGCTACACTCCCTGCATCCTGCTACACTCCCTGCATCTCTGCTACACTCCCTGCATCCTGCTACACTCCCTGCATGCCTGCTACACTCCCTGCATCCTGCTACACTCCCTGCATCCCTGCTACACTCCCTGCATCCTGCTACACTCCTGCATCACCATGCCTGCTACACTCCCTGCATGCCTGCTACACTCCCTGCATAAATGCTACACTCCCTGCATAAATGCTTCACTCCCTGCACATTCTTTACCACAGGCTTAGCACTAGGAGCTTTCTTGGGGCCCATGGTGGCTTATTTAGCAGTTGCAAGCACTAAAAACAGTGGAATAATGACAATATACTGGTATGAATGCGTGAGTGTGGGTGGGTGGTCGCTCTCGCTTGTACACAATAGCACTGACGCTCCCTGGAGTGCGCGCTCAGCTGGGCGCCAAGCGGACATGTCCGGTACGAATGTCGTTAGACGAAGCAAACATCGTAAGTCACAGTCAAATTTCTTACGTTATAAATATCGGTTATCGAAAATAACGTAAGATGATAACATCGTAAGTCGAGGTACCACTGTACAGTGCTGGCACTCTGAAGGAGAGGTGGGAAGTACAGTGCCAGCACTCTGAAGGAGGGGTGTTAATGTTGCAGTTTTATAACTGTAATGTAAGCACGCCTCTGGCAAGACAGTGATGGAGTGAATGATGATGAATGTTTTTCTTTTTCGGGTCACCCTACCTTGGTGGGACAATGTGTTAATAAAAAAAAAAAAAAATATAATACAATAATATTAATATAATGAGTTCTCTTATAAGGCTCCTTCATATAGTGAACTTTTTTGCGAATGCAAATGCAACAAGTCCATTAAAACTGAATAGGTGCAAATTCCTTCATAGTTTGTGCTAGTCAATTCTGATTGCATGTCTTCAATCACAGTTACAAAAATGAAATTTCACTTTATGGAAGGGCTTTATAAAAGACCTTACTGTATTAACTACTTTATTTAAGAATAACGTCCTTGTGGTGTTCATACGGTAGTTTTAATTTAATGTGAAACCTATTAAATCTGGCATTGCTTAGAGATTGCTACATACATTATTATTATTCTTCTTTCAACAAACCGGCCGTATCCCACCGAGGCAGGGGGGCCCAAAAAGAAAAACAAAAGTTTCTCATTTTAACTTTAGTAATGTATACAGAAGGGGTTACTAGCCCCTTGCTCCCGGCATTTTAGTCGCCTCGTATGACATGCAGTTCCAGCTTACCTAACCTGTACCTGAATTACCCCATGTATTTTCAGATCGTTCGTCTGAACAACGAACGCGTGAGTGTTCCAGAGCTGTTGTTCTACCCAAGTGACGTTGGTATCCAGGAGATGGGCATTACCGAGGCTATAGTTCATTCTATTAACAAATGCCCGGAAGAAACAAGACCTCATTTATACAGGTGTGTACAGTGTATGTACTGGTAAGATTACTGTTATATGGTATATCAGGTGTGTACAGTGTATGTACTGGTAAGATTACTGTTATACGGTATATCAGGTGTGTACAGTGTCTACACTGGTAATACCACTGTTGTTATACATTTTATCAGTGTGTATATTGCACGGTTCCCACCTTGAAGCCATGAAAATCATAGACAAATTCTCTTCAGGCTTTTTCCAGTCACATTACAGTTAGTAATATAGTCATTACAGTTAGTAATAGTCATTACAGTTAGTGACAGTCATTACATTTGGTAATATACTGTATCTGATTTTTTCATTGATGGTTAAATTACCTCAATCATTATTTCATTATCCTCTGAGAAAACTCTCATAATGTCTTTTCTGCTATGATAGACTTTGATAATAATTGCAATAATAATAATAATAATTTTATTTTCACACGATAGTGTTTATACTACAGAGATGGGGGACACTTGGTTGTACATGCCAAAAGCCCCTTAATATGCAGAACATTTCATGTAAACTTAAGCCTAACTTGAGGCTTAAATGGCAATAACTAATTGTTTATATATAAGGACATTAAGGGTCATAAACAATAAGTTTAGGAATTAGAAGAACAGTCAAGCATTCAGTTCAGATCTTAATGTTATCATGAGTTTCATTGTTTTGTATGTGAGTTCCAGTAGTCCTTTGGTATCCAGGGGTCATATGTTTCTGTATGTGAGTTCCAGTAGTCCTCTGGTATCCAGGGGTGGTATGTTTCTGTATGTGAGTTCTAGTAGTCCTCTGGTATCCAGGGGTGGTATGTTTCTGTATGTGAGTTCTAGTAGTCCTCTGGTATCCAGGGATGGTATGTTCCTGTATGTGAGTTCCAGTAGTTCCCTGGTATCCAGGGGTGGTATGTTTCTGTGTGAGTTCCAGTAGTCCCCTGGTATCCATGGATGATGTGTTCCAGTGTGTGAGATCCAGTAGTCCCCTGATATCCATGGGTGGTAAGTTCCAAGACCTAGAGTCAATACCTGAAGCTGAGGATAGTAGTGAGCCATATATATATAAGTAATTTTTCATTTACATATGCACCTATGATAAAGTTTAATTGATAAATTATGCGCAATAAGTGTAGAATTAGCAGTTTTTCACTGATGGGAAGCACTTCATGGCTTCTCTTAGGCTTTGAAGAACTGCCAACATCACTGCTTTTGCACTTTGGGGAAATTATTATGCAAAATTAAGGGTTATTGTCAGGCCACGATAAAACGCGGAAAACTGGAACCATGGAAACCGTATCCACAGATATGAGGGTTCTACTGTAACTTTAATTTAGATCTTCGGTGGCTAAATTTTTCCTACGTCTTGTCTCTTATTGATATCTGTATCATTATTTACAATGCTTGTTTATCTGCAGTTTTAATAATACGTTATTTTTTTTTTTCAGAAACATTCTACTGACTGGTGGTAACTGCAATTTTCCTGGGTTTAAAGACAAAGTTTATAAAGATGTCCGGTCCATGTCTCCTGATGAATACGATGTTAATGTAACTATTGCAAAGAAGTAAGTTCTCAAAAAGAAAAGGTCTTTTTTTTTTTTTCAACACATCGGCTATCTCCCACCGAGGCAGGTGACCCAAAGGAGAAGAAATATTTTCACCATCACTCGTTCCATCACTGTCTTGCCAGAGTGGCATTGATACTACAGTTCAAAATTGCAGGTATCCCTTCTTCAGAGTGCAGGTATCCCTTCTTCAGAGTGCAGATATCCATCATTCCTTTCAGGGGGTGCTACGTGTAACCCACCCATCCTTCAGAGTACAGCCGCTTCCACCTCAGTACTGTAACTCTCGACACCTGTACTTCCACCTCCAGTACTGTAACATCCTCACCCATCCTTCAGAGTACAGCCACTGTACTTCCCACCTCCAGTACTGTAACATTCTCACCCCATCCTTCAGAGTACAGAGTACAGCCACTGTACTTCCCACCTCCAGTACTGTAACATCCTCACCCATCCTTCAGAGTACAGCCACTGTACTTCCCACCTCCAGTACTGTAACATTCTCACCCATCCTTCAGTGTACAGGCACTGTACTTCCCACCTCCAGTACTGTAACATCCTCACCCATCCTTCAGAGTACAGCCACTGTACTTCCCACCTCCAGTACTGTAACATTCTCACCCATCCTTCAGTGTACAGGCACTGTACTTCCCACCTCCAGTACTGTAACATCCTCACCCATCCTTCAGAGTACAGCCACTGTACTTCCCACCTCCAGTACTGTAACATCCCCACCCATCCTTCAGAGTACAGCCACTGTACTTCCCACCTCCAGTACTGTAACATCCTCACCCATCCTTCAGAGTACAGCCACTGTACTTCCCACCTCCAGTACTGTAACATCCTCACCCATCCTTCAGAGTACAGCCACTGTACTTCCCACCTCCAGTACTGTAACATCCTCACCCATCCTTCAGAGTACAGCCACTGTACTTGCCACCTCCAGTACTGTAACATCCTCACCCATCCTTCAGTGTACAGGCACTGTACTTCCCACCTCCAGTACTGTAACATCCTCACCCATCCTTCAGAGTACAGCCACTGTACTTCCCACCTCCAGTACTGTAACATCCCCACCCATCTTTCAGAGTACAGCCACTGTACTTCCCACCTCCAGTACTGTAACATCCTCACCCATCCTTCAGAGTACAGCCACTGTACTTCCCACCTCCAGTACTGTAACATCCTCACCCATCCTTCAGAGTACAGCCACTGTACTTCCCACCTCCAGTACTGTAACATCCCCACCCATCCTTCAGAGTACAGCCACTGTACTTCCCACCTCCAGTACTGTAACATCCTCACCCATCCTTCAGAGTACAGCCACTGTACTTCCCACCTCCAGTACTGTAACATCCTCACCCATCCTTCAGAGTACAGCCACTGTACTTCCCACCTCCAGTACTGTAACATCCTCACCTATCCTTCAGAGTACAGCCACTGTACAGTACCTGCACTTCAGGTTAGGTTAAGAAAAAACAGTTTTGTGGTTAAAGACACAGGATCAAATACTGAGGATATTTGATGGAAATTCATGCGTGTCGTACGAGGCGACTAAAATGCCGGGAGCATGGGGCTAGTAACCCCTTCTCCTGTATATATTACTAAATGTAAAAGGAGACACTTTCGATTTTCCTTTTGGGCCACCCCACCTCGGTGGGAAACGGCCGACGTGTTGAAAGAAAGAAGAAGATTTGATGGAAATGCTGAAAGTCCTGGGATCCTGTCATTCCATACCCAGGGCCGTGACCACACACTATATTGGTTACATGTCCCCTCAAGGGAGGTTCCTTGACACTGGTGAGGGGCTCTTGATCTAAGGAACTGTGTCTGTGCTCCAGTTCCCTGAATTAAGCCTGAATTATACCCCCTCCCACAGGCACTGTATAATCTCTACAGGTTTAGCACTCCCCCATAATAAAGGGGACATGTGAGATAGGCTGAAATTTAGAGAGATCCAGTGATATCAGCTGTTGTTATCTCAACTATTGCAAGATCACCAAGCGGAAGCGTAAATGTCTGAATATTTGTTTTTACGCACAACTTGTGGGTGTTATATACTTCGCCAGATTGTCATGTTTACTTTCCTCTTTTCCAGTCCGACCACATATGCCTGGAGAGGTGGCGCTGCCATCAGCAGATCTGCACACTTTCCAGAGATGCTGGTGACGAAGAGAGAGTGGGAAGAAGATGGTTTTACCATCTGTCAAGAGAGGTTTAATGTATAAACCCTGGGTGGTTTACTGTTTGAACTCGTAAGAGGTTAAAATTCAAGAGGACACCACATGACCGGGAATTATAACTAATGAAGAGAATTCACTGCCTGTCGCATCATGGTCGGAATAATTTATCCTCTCTTGTTAAATGCAAGTTGCAGCTTGACAGTGATCTGCAACGTGTTAAAACATTTTGCATGGTGATGTTGACTAGATGTGGAAAAAGACACGTGTACAGTTCCAGACATTTATTATACGAAATGTTTCTCTGTGGGTGGCTTCTTCAGCCTTAATGAGGACAAATGGCTTTATGTTACAGTGCTTCCAAGTGGCCTCATTATGACTAGAAGCTAAGTGGCCTCATTTTGACTGTAGAAGCCAAGTGGCCTCATTATGACTAGAAGCTAAGTGACCTCATTATGACTGTAGAAGCCAAGTGGCCTCATTATGACTGTAGGAGCCAAGTGGCCTCATTATGACTAGAAGCCAAGTGGCCTCATTATGACTGTAGAAGCCAAGTGGCTTCATTATAACTAGAAGCTAAGTGGCTTCGTTATGACTAGAAGCCAAGTGGCTCATTATAACTGTAGAAGTCACTCCTGGTGAAACATTTCCTCTAATGAATGTCCTGAAGTATGCATAATTTCTTTTTCCCACAATACATTCAGCATTTCTTCTTATAGACTACAGTGGTACCCCGGATTTCGTACAGCTCCCGACTTGAACAATTAGGTAAGTGTAATTTTGTAAGTGTATTTTTGGGGGTCTGAAACGGACTAATCTAATTTACATTATTCCTTATGGGAAGAATTATTGACGAAATCCGGGGTACCACTGTATAGATTATTTGTTGAGGGAAGTTATGGTATACTATGATGTCCCCCCTTGATAACTACATGATAATTACTATTAACCCTTTGGGGGTCCAAGGGGTCTCTCTGAAACTCGTTCTCAGGGTCCACAAATTTAAAAAAAAAAAAAAATTTCTTATGGAATGATAGAGAATCTTTTTCCGCTCATAACGCCACAAAAATTATGAAATTTGATCGAAAACTAACGGAATTATGATTTCGCGAAGTTAGCGGTAGCCATGACACTTACGCATCGGCAATTTCGCCCACTTTGAGCCCTATTTTCAGCACATTCCAATGTTTCAGTCTACTAAAATTATAGCTATTTCGCTAGAACTCCATTTCTTCTATTGATTGAGTACAAGAAACCGCCTATTTACCAATTTCAACTACCCAAAATAGTAGTCAGAAAATGGCAATTTGGCCAATTAAACACAAATTTCAAAGGATGCCAATTTCAAAATAGGGGCGATAATAAACAAGGCAGACATTCCTGGCACTAAAATAACATCTTCTCTGTTCATTAGTCACATCTCCAGGCCCCTCTTACATTACTTTTGCTTTCCATTTTGAATTTTTATTAAAAAAAAATAGAAGATTTACTGTTATGTATACAACTGCATCACTGTAAAAATGGTATAAATAATATCAGCGCATCTGTGCAAGAATATTAGACTCTCCAGTTGATGTGTATTGGACGCATGGTGTGATTTGTTTACTCCTGAACATCGACCAAAATCGAACATTTTCGCTACTTTGCGCTCAGTTTCAAGGTACTTGTCATCGTGAAACCAGTCAAAATTATCTCTATTTCTGTATCATATCATCTATTCTATAAAATGAGACTAAGAAAACGAGAATACAAGCATAAATACCATAGGAAAATAGACTGCAAAGTCGCTGTTTTAAACCAAAAACACGGTCAGAGTTTTTTTACCTCATTATACACTGTGTGGTGCAGGATTTTTTTATACTGCACACACTGACCGCACAGATCCATTCTATCACATCTAGGCCTAACAGCCTGTTTCTGCTTGATTTGAGGGCGCTAGTATTTAGGCATACTAGTACGTCAATAACCACAGTGTGTAAAACGTACTTGTACGACCATAACCCCGAAAGGGTTAAGGGACTACCATGGAGTACACACAAGTGTGTACAATGTACCTGAATTTTCAGTAAATATTATTACGTATTAGATACAATATATTAATTATCCTTGTTTTTACACAAATAACCTGCACACAGGAGGAGCTTAGGACGGCGTTTCGGTCCGACTGAAATGTCGTTGTAAGCTTCTCTCTCCCGTGTGCGGGTTATTTGTGTATTGTTCCAGTTACGGTATTGTGCATTTTTGTTCTATCCTTATTTTTCTGAGAAGTGGGAGTACGAGCGGGAGATCACATGCCCTTCAAGGGGGTGCCTTTGGTGGTGGTATTGAAGAGATTGAGATCCAAGGAAGTGGAGCTACTCTCACCATCGACTAACCTTGATTCCTACCCGTTACCCAAGGGTTGAATGATTACTTTGATTACATTAATATTATTACCCATTCCCCAGGCATTATGTCCCCATCCCTCTATCCCGCTCCAACTGCACCCACTGAGGTCACCCTCATTACTGATTCACTGAAAAATAAGTCAGGAAATCTAGCTCATGTTCCACCACTATTGTTCAAAAGAGCAGCTCATGTCCTCTCCCCCGTTACATTACTGTTCAACTTCACTAGAAACCAGTACAGTGGTACCCCGAGTTTCGAACAGCTCCCAACTCGAACAATTATGTAAGTGTAATATTGTAAGTGCTTTTGTAAGTGTATTTTTGGGGGGCTGAAATGGAATAATCTTCTTTACATTATTCCTTATGGGAACAAATTCGTTCGGTAACGGCACTCGAACATCCTTCTGGAACGAATTATGGCTGAAACTCGGGGTACCATTGTATTTTCCTAACATTACTCAAGGCAACAGGAGTTACACCAATACGCAATGGTGGAGACCCCCAACTGATGTAAATAGCTATTTTTTTTTATATTTCTTTTTATTAACACATCGGCTGTTTCCCTCCAAGGCAGGGTGGCCTGAAAAAGAAAAACTTTCACCATCATTCACTCCATCACTACAGTTATAAAACTGAAACATTAACACCCCTCCTTCAGAGTGCTGGCACTGTACTTCCCACCTCTCCTCCAGAGTACCGGCACTGTACTTCCCATCTCTCCTTCATAGTGTTGCCACTGTACTTCCCACCTCTCCTTCAGAGTGCCGGCACTGTACTTCCTACCTCTCCTTCATAGTGCTGGCACTGTACTTCCCACCTCCAAGACTCAAGTCCGGCCAATATCTGACTTATCATTGTTATTAAAAAATTTTGAAAAACTAATACACAAGATTTTGTACAGTGGACCCTCGACTAACGATCTTAATCTGTTCCAGGAGTTAGACCTTTACACGAAAAAATCGTTATTCGAAACCTTATTTCCCATAACAAATAATGTAAATACAATTAATCCATTCCAGACATCCAAAAATATTCACAAAAAATACATTTTTTAAAGAATAACTATAGTTTTACATACAGAAAACACACACAAATACTACATACAATATTAAATTTATAAATAAATATTGAAATAAACATTTAAAATAACATTTACTTACCTTTATTGAAGAGACTTGCTGGCATCTGGAAGATAGGGAGGAGGAGTGAGGGAGTGCTTAGTGTTTGGAAGGGGAATCCCCCTCCATAAAGACTTCAGGTAACAAGTCCTTATCTGGGGTTACTTCCCTTCTTTTTCTTTTAATGCCACTAGGACCAGCTTGAGAGTCACTGGATCCCTGCCTCGTGAAATAACTGTCCACAGTCCTCTGTTTCTGGCGCCTGTTTAATACTTTCCTGAAGTGCAACATGGCTCTGTCACTGAAGTGGTTGCACAGATGGCTCATTTCAGCTTGCTCATGGTGGTGTTTTTCAACAAAACTTTGCACATTGTTCCACTTGGAACAAATTTCCTTAAGCACTGAAGAAGGCACCTCCTTCACTCTCTCTCCCTCCTCCTGTGAAGCAATAACCTCAGCTCTGGTCTGATGCTGTTCCAGTTCCAGCTCTTGCAGCTCTTCAGTTGTTAGCTCCACCCTGTGCTCCTCCACCAACTCTTCCATATCCTCACCACTCACCTCCAACCCCAGGCTGTTCCCCAATGCCACAATATCTTCCACAACAGGCACAGGGTCGTCAGGGTCAGGGTCAGCCTCAAATCCTTCAAAATCCCTTTTTCAACACAATCCGGCCACAGTGGTCTCCAAGCAGAGTTCAAAGTCCTGAAGTCACTCCTCCCAAGCCTTACATATAAGGCCTATGCAATGCACGATATTGAAGTGATCTTTCCAGAACTCTCTTAGGGTCAATGCAGTGTCTGAGGTCACATCAAAGCTCTTCTGAAACACTGCTTTGGTGTACAGTTTCTTGAAGTTTGCAATGACCTGCTGGTCCATGGGCTGGATGAGAGGAGTGGTGTTAGGAGGCAAGAACTTCACTCTGATGAAATTGAAGTTGTCAGACAACAACTCTTCCAAGTTGTGAGGATGAGCAGGAGCATTGTCCAGTACCAGGAGGCACTTGAGTGGCAATTTTTTTTCCAGGAGGTATTTCTTCACACTAGGGCCAAACACTCCAGTCAACCATTCAATGAAAAAGTCCTTAGTGACCCATGCATTAGTGTTAGCCTTCCAATGCACACACAAATTATTCCTGTTAACATTGTGTTTCTTGAAGGCTCTGGGATTTTCTGTGTGATACACCAGTAAAGGCTTCACTTTAAAATCACCACTGGCATTGGCACACATCATAAGAGTTAGCCTGTCTTTCATAGGCTTGTGTCCTGGCAGTGCCTTTTCCTCCTGAGTAATGAAGGTCCTGTTGGGCATTTTCTTCCAAAACAGGCCTGTTTCATCACAATTAAACACTTGTTGGGGGAGGAATTCTTCAGCCTCTACGAACCCCTTAAATTCACTCACAAACTTTTCAGCTGCACGTTTGTCTGAGCTGGCTGCCTCACCATGTCTCACAACACTGTGTATGCCACTACGTTTCTTAAACCTGTCAAACCAACCTTTGCTGGCTTTAAAATCACTCGCCTCACCACTGGTTGCAGGCATTGTCTTGACAAGATCTGCATGCAACTGCCTTGCCTTTTCACAAATTATCGCCGTGGAAATACTATCACCCGCTAACTGTTTTTCATTGATCCACAACAGCAATAACTTCTCAACCTCATCCACTGTTTTCGATCTATTTTTCGTAAACATATCAACCCCTTTTGCAACATTAGCGTCCTTGATTTCTTTTCTCTTTGCCAGGATAGTGGTGATAGTAAATTGTTTTTTTCCGTACATCCTGGCAAGCTCACCCACACGTACGCCACTCTCATATTTTTCAACATTCTCTTTCTTCAGTTCGATGGTGTTCCTCACTCTCTTTACCACAGGGGTGCCACTAGGAAGCTTCTTTGGACCCATGGTGACTTATTTCACAGTGACAATCACTAAACCACCAAAAAAGACAACAAATGTATTGTGAATGTTTGAAAGAGCGCGCTGGGTATTGTTCACTGAAGTGTAAACAACGCCAGATGGCCGTCCTGGGCGGAGGCGCGCAAGCGCAGGGCAGGCAGACAGGTCTAGTACGTATCGCTACCCGAGTAAAGATCGCTACACGAGAAAAATATTGACCGTAAAAAGCAATCGTTACCTGAACAAATCGTTATTTGGAATGATCGTTACTCGGGGTTCCACTGTACTCCTTTATGGGATCATTCAATGTATGACCCTGGTGGGTTTAGCGCTTGGTTTTGATAATAATAATATAGCATACAGTATACTCAGTACCTGCTAGTTTGGTTTCAGACCAAATAAAAGCACAAGCGATGCAATTATAAAAATGCAGCTTTCTTTACACAGTACATACTTGAAAAAATAAATATCCACTAGGCCTCTTTACTGACCTTAGGAAAGCTTTTGATACTATATACATACACTTGTATAAAGTCTTAATTTACTAACAGACAGTAATATATGTATCTCTAAAGACAACCTCTTCAACAAGACCTGTGGACATTGGTGTTCCACAGGGAAATGTCCTTGGCCCTCTACCTCTCCTCTTATACATCAGTGATCTTTCATATTTATCACAGCCGGCGACACAACTTTTGTCATCTTCCACCCAAATGTAAGTTCCCTCAATGACATACTCGATCGCTAGCGCACTCAGCTTATACACTGAGATCTGGGGTTCGAATCTCCTCCAGTTCGGCTGGAAAACATTAGGGACGTGTTTCCATAAGACACCTGCTGTCCCTGTCTCTGTTCACTCATCAGTTTAAGTACCTGGGTGTTAGTCGACTGGTGTGGGTCGCATCCTGGGAAAAACCGGACCTAATTTGCGGAAAATGCTCAGCATAAGAAGTGGCTTTCTATATACTATACTAGTATGTCATTGATGTCAGCTATGGTCTGTATACCTTGTATATGTACTTGTAGTAAATAAAAATATTATTATTATTATATTAAGAACTGGATGACTGTCAATAAACTCGCACTTAACACTGACAAGACCTTCAACATTATGTTTGGGAGCAAAGGAAGTAACATCCAACAAAACATTATGATTAACAATACAGTGATACCCCGAGTTTCATACTTTATTCGTTCTAGAAGGCTGTTCAAGTGCCGTTACCGAACGAATTTGTTCCCATAAGGAATAATGTAAATTAGATTAGTCCGTTTCAGACCCCCAAAATACACTTACAAAAGCACTTACAATAATACACTTACATAATTGTTCGAGTTGGGAGCTGTACGAAACTCAGGGTATCACTGTACTTTTATTGCTAAACTTAACGGGGGAAAATTTCTGGGTCTGCACCTTGACACCCTCATCCAACACACAACAAAACAGTATCCAAAACAGTTGGCATCCTTTCAAAGATACGTTACCAAGTACCACAAACACCACTACTCACACTATACTATTCACTGATCTACCACTGCCTCACCTATGCTATTTCTACCTGGGGTTCCACAACTGCAACTCACCTTAAGCCAATAATAACACAGCAAAAAGCTGCAGTGCGAAGAATCACACGATCCACTGCTAGACAACGCCCCCCTACTTTTTGATGACCTAAACCTACTCACTATATAGCAGCACTCTATGACCCTTGAGGATTTAGTGCTTGATTTTGATAATAATAATAATAATCTTTCTTTCTACCAGTACATGATACAACTTATACAGACCATAGCTGACACCAATGACATACTATATAGAAAGTCCCCTGGATGCAACCCACACCAGTCACCTAACACCCAGGTACCTACTTACTGCTAGGTGAACATTGACAGCAGGTGTAAGGTAACTAACACAAAGATACCTACTTACTGCTAGGTGAACAGTGACAGCAGGTGTAAGGTAACTAACACAAAGGTACCTACTTACTGCTAGGAGAACAGTGACAGCAGGTGTAAGGTAGCTAACACAAAGGTACCTACTTACTGCTAGGTGAACAGTGACAGCAGGTATAAGGTAACTAACACCCAGGTACCTACTTACTGCTAGGTGAACACTGACAGCAGGTGTAAGGTAACTAACACCCAGGTACCTACTTACTGCTAGGTGATCAGTGACAACAGGTGTAAGGTAACTAACACCCATGTACCTACTTACTGCTAGGTAAACAGTGACAGCAGGTGTAAGGTACCTAACACAAAGGTACCTACTTACTGCTAGGTGAACAGTGACAGCAGGTGTAAGGTAACTAACACCCAGGTACCTACTTACTGCTAGGTAAACAGGGACAGCAGGTGTAAGGTAACTAACACCCAGGTATCTACTTACTGCTAGGTGAACACTGACAGCAGGTGTATGGTAACTAACACCCAGGTACCTACTTACTGCTAGGTGAACACTGACAGCAGGTGTAAGGTAACTAACACAAAGATGCCTACTTACTGCTAGGTGAACAGTGACAGCAGGTGTAAGGTAACTAACACCCAGGTACCTACTTACTGCTAGGTGAAGAGGAACAGCAGGTGTCTTAAGGAAACATGTCCCAGTATTTCCACCTGTACTGGGGATCAACTCACAGACCTTAATACGTGAGACGAGTGTGCTACCAACCCAGCCACGGGACACCTCAGTAAAGATGGATGCCAGCAGCATTTGGTGTTCCCAGGTGGTCACCCATCCAAGTACTAACCAAACCCAATGTTTCAAGTCTAAAAGTTTCAAGTCTATCGGTAGAAACATTCCCCAGTTATAGTTACTAGAGCAACTTGAACCTACACACCTTGAACACTAGACAATAATTGAAAGATTAATGTCTTATTGTTTGTGTGTGTGGTGACCTATTTGTGGTTGCAGAGGTCGAATCACAGCTCCTGACCCCGCCTCTTCACTGGTCGCTACTAGATCCACTTTCTTCCTGCTCCATGAGCTTTATCATACCTCTTCTTAAAGCTATGTATGGATCTTGCCTCCACTACATCACTCTCCAGATTGTTCCACTTCCTGACAACTCTATGGCTGAAGAAATACTTCCTAACATCCCTGTGACTCGTCTGAGTTTTCAACTTCCAGTTGTGTCCCCTTGTTGCTGTGTCCCCTTGTTGTTGTGTCCCCTTGTTGCTGTGTCCCCTTGTTGCTGTGTCCCTTGTTGCTGTGTCCCATTGTTGTGTCCTCTTGTTGCTGTGTCCCCTTGTTGCTATGTCTCCTTGTTGTTGTGTCCCCTTGTTGCTGTGCCCCCTTGTTGTGTCCCCTTGTTGCTGTGTCCCCTTGTTGCTGTGTCCCCTTGTTGCTGTGTCCCCTTGTTGCTATGTCCCCTTGTTGCTGTGTCCCCTTGTTGCTGTGTCCCCTTGTTGCTGTGTCCCCTTGTTGCTGTGTCCCCTTGTTGCTGTGTCCCCTTGTTGCTGTGTCCCCTTGTTGCTGGGACCCCTTGTTGATGTGTCCCCTTGTTGCTGTGTCCCCTTGTTGCTGTGTCCCCTTGTTGCTGTGTCCCCTTGTTGCTGTGTCCCCTTGTTACTGTGTCCCCTTGTTGCTGTGTCACATCTCTGGAACATCCTGTCTCTGTCTATCTTGCCAATTCCTCTCAAAGTTTTATATGTCGTTATCATGTCTCCCCTGTCCCTCCTGTCCTCCAGTGTCGTCAGGTTAAGTTCCCTTAACCTCTCCTCGTAGGACATGCCCATTAGCTCCGGGACTAGTCTTGTTGAAAACCTTTGCACTTTCTCTAATTTCTTGACGTGCTTGGCCAGGTGTGGGTTCCAAACTGGTGCTGCATACTCCAATATGAGCCTGATGTACACGGTGTACAGTGTCTTGAATGATTCCTTTACTGAGATGTCGGAATGCTATTCTTAGGTTTGCCAGGCGCCCATATGCTGCAGCAGTTATCTGGTTGATGTGTGCCTCAGGAGACATGCTCGGTATTATACTCACCCCAAGATCATTTTCCTTGAGTGAGGTTTGCAGTCTTTGGCCACCTAGACTGTACACTGTCTGCGGTCTTCTTTGACTTTCCCCAATCTTCATGACTTTGCACTTGGTGGGGTTAAACTTCAGGAGCCAGTTGCTGGACCAGGCTTGCAGCCTGTCCAGATCCCTTTGTAGTCCTGACTGGTCCTCATCCTATTTAATTTTTCGCATTAGATTCACATCGTCCACAAACAGGGACACCTGTAATAATAATAATAATAATAATAATAATAATAATAATAGTTTATTTAGACTTTGTACAATGATACATAGTTAGGTAGACATGGTACATAGGTATAAATGAGATGTACATGCCAAAAGCCCCTAATATGCTGTGCATTGCGGGCATTCTTAGGACTATTTAATAGTAGACTACATGGTAAAAAATTATGGTTGATAATTTATAAAATAAGTATAATTGTGTATCTAAGTTATAAAATTTGAATATAAGTTGAACATAATAATTTATTAATTGTAGCAATGCAACTAATTGAGTGAGATAACAATTTAAAACAATTGCATTGCAGTTACAGTTTACGTGGTCATTATAATGTAAATGTTATAGAAACAGTTAGCTTAGTATGTATTATTCATAACAGGTTTTTACATTTAAGTGATTAGTCAGGTTTTTACATTAAGTGATTATTCTACTTTGTTGGGAATGTTTGATATTGAGCATTTAGGTTTGGGTGAGAAGGTGTTTTTTTAGCATCGTTTTGAATTGGGGTACAGGCAGGGTTTCTTTGGCAATGACAGGTAATGAATTCCAAATTTTCGTGCCTTTTATATGCATTGAGTTTTTACATAGTGTTAGATGGACACGGGGAACATCGAGGAGTGATCTGTGTCTAGTATTATGGTCATGTGTCCTGTTAAAATTGGTAAGGAGAAGTTTGAGTGGTGGGTTAATATTTGCATAGTGTTCTATGTATGTAATAGGCACAGTAAAAAGTATGAATGTCTTGTATGGTGAGTAAGTTTAGGTTTTTGAATATTGGTGGAGTATGTTGTCTGGAGTGAGAATTTGTTATCATTCTAACTGCTGCCTTTTGTTGTGTTATTAGTGGTCTGAGATGAGTTATTGATGTAGAGCCCCATGCGCAGATTCCATAGGTGAGGTAGGGGTAAATGAGTGAGTGATATAGGGTAAGGAGAGCTGGTTGTGGAACATAGATTTTGCCACCGAAGTGGCTAGTTTATTGTGCACCCCATATCCATCCTGTGGACGGTAGCACAAGAGCATATGGATACACAAAAGGCCTAGGCACTAGGCCCCAAAGGGGTTAACAATTGTACATTTGGGTTTATATCTACATTTCAATTATCTGTTACAAGCAAATTTAGGAAATTTGCTTAGTACAATTGGTATCTTATTTCATGAATAAGATATCTTGACATAGTACCTTATCTTGGATTGTATTCCCACGGTATTTGAGACTTTCTTGGAAATTTGTTGTATATGTGTCTGAAATTTGAGGCCACTGTCAAGATGGATTCCTAAGAATTTTCCCTTTGTGAGTTTTGTGATAGGAGACCCGTTTATCATTATGTTAAGTGGTGCGTTTGTAGCTCTGTTCCCAAACTGAATAAAATAGGTTTTATCAATATTGAGAGTAAGTTTGTTAGTCATCATCCATGTAGATATTTTATGCAATTCAGTATTTACAGTGTTGGCTAGTATGTCTGGGCTTGGGTGCGAGATAACGTATGTAGTGTCATCTGCAAATAGTATGGGTTTGAGTAGTTGAGATGCATTTGGTAGGTCGTTAATGTAAATGAGAAAGAGAAGTGGGCCAAGAACACTTCCCTGTGGGACACCTACTGTAATAGTTTGCGCGGTAGAGCTAGCTCCATTTGTGTACACATATTGGTTTCTGTTGCTAAGGTATGATTTTAGGTAGTTCAGGGAGTGCCCTCTTAGGTGTAACAGATCATGGTCAACTGTATCAAAAGCTTTACGTAAATCAATGAAGATTCCCACTGGGATTTCTTTTTTCTCAAGAGCGGTGTAAATTTTTTCTAATATGTGTATAATGGCATCATTTGTATTTTTATTAGGCCTGAATCCAAATTGACAGTGGTTGAGTACGTTGTTGGAGGTGAGGTAGGAATATATTTCTCTATGAATTAATTTTTCAAAGATTTTGGAGAGAAGGGGTAAGTTAGAAATCGGCCTGTAGTTATTCAGGTCTGTTTGATCTCCTCCTTTATGTATGGGGGTAACCCTCTCTATTTTGAGTATTGATGGGAAGGTAGAGGATTCGATGGATTTGTTAAAGAGTGTTGCAATAATTGGTGAGAGAACTTGAGAGACTTTTTTGTATATAAAAGGTGGTAAGTTATTTAGGTCACCTGCGTTGTTTTTTAATGTGTTAATTATAAGTGAAACTTCTATTGGGTTGGTCGGGGCTAGGAATAGTGTGTTCCGATAGGTGCCAGTGAGATAGTCGTTAGGTGGAGTGTTTGAACTTGGGATTTTGCTTGCCAGCTTTTTTCCTATGGTGGAGAAGAAATCATTGAGTTTGTTTGCTGTTTCAATAGGTGGGAGTAGGGATTCATCTGGTTTTGTTAGCTTGATTGTTCTGTTTGTGGATATCTTTTTAGTTCCTAGAATTTCAGATAGGGTTTTCCAGGTCTTTTTTATATCACCTTTTAAGTTATGTAATCTGTTCTCATAGTACAATTTTTTTGACCTTCTTATCAGACTCGTTAGGTTTGATGAGTAGCGTTTTGTTTGTTCTCTTGTTATTTGACCCATTCTGTACTGTTTTCATATAGGTGCTTTATATTAATGGATTTGAGTATGCTGGGGGTTAGCCAGGGACTGTTTAATCTTATAGTTGTGATTTGTTTAGTTTTTTAGGGCAATGCTTATTATAGAGGTATTGGGTCTGTTTAAGAAAATTATTAATACATAAGTCAGTATCTGTGAAGTTGTCTATTTCTGTTTGCCAGTCAGTGTTTGTCATAGCTGTTATGAAGTTATTTATAGCTGTCTCATTATGTAGTCTAAAGATAACATTAGTAGTCTCTAGTGGTAATTTTCCGAGGTTGGTTATGAGAAAGGTTGGGTATTGTCTGTGATTATGCCTGATTTTAATGGGGATATGGTGTTAGTCCAGATATGGTCTAATAGAGAGGCACAGGTCTCAGAGATTCTTGTAGGTTTTGTTACTGTCAGGAGCAGCAAGCAGTTGCTCATAGTGTTTGTGAATTCAGTTACTTGTGGGTCCTGACCTGGACCTGGGTCCAAGAGAGCATGTAGGCCAGGATGAATTACAACAATTGGATATGCTGAATATTGAAGACAGAGTAAAACAACTTTAATTAAATCAAGTTTATAAAATTGCTCACAGTGTCCAGAATATCTTGCTGCCAATTTTGTCAAGGCTGGGAACCAGAGCAGTCATAGTACTAGGGGCAGAGAGCACAACTTTGTAGTACCCACAGTCAGTGGCCAGGCTTCAAACACCTTTTATTGTACAGCAATAAAGGAATGGAACAGACTGCCTGCACATGTCAAAGCCAGTCATAGCATGAGCCAGTTCAAGAAGCGAACCAAAAGGCACCTAATGAATGTAGCGACAGAAAGGGAGGAGAATGATTTTTTATTTTTTTTAGCTAACACACATGTAAATGTAAATAACTCTTTTTACCTTATTCCTAGTGTATACATACGTATATCCTTTATAATATAATAACATATATATCCTACAATGTAAAATATTAAAGTATAAAAAGGACCCCAATGGAAATAAGTCACTGTCTGACTTTTTTTTGGGTTATCCCAGGTTCTCTACACATATGCTGCTATGTATGATAATGTATGTAAATGTATTTGTGTATACCTGAATAAACGTACTTACTAAAATGAAAGTAAACTATTATAGGATAAAAAAGTGCTAAAGTGTACACAAGTAAAATTTAATAATAGTAAAAAAATAGCTTGAAATAAAATTTTAGGCAGTTAAGGTCATCAATAATATATAGAAATGAGGTTGGAGAAAAGGATAAAAGGTAAATACAATTTTTAGCAATTAAGGTGATCAAAAGTAACTATAAATTCTAAGCAATTAAGCTGATCAAAATATACAGGAATGTGGGTTGAAAAATGGGCACAAGTAAAAACTGTATGTATTTAAAAATAAAAATAAAACTATTTGTCAAAAATATTCATCAAAGGATAGACAAATACTTAAATGAGGTAGATGGGCAAAACATACACTACACTGTACGTGGGGGTTTGGTTTTGGACATTGTGTTTATACAGTCTCTGTAATATTTGCATCCCTAAGGAATCTTGATAGTTCATTCTCATTTGTGATAGTATACAACTGACCTACACTTGTTTTCTTCACTAGAAATTTTCCATCCCGGGTGAAACATTGGTGGATTTTATCATTATTCTCTCGCTTAAGTTTTCTGATTCTATACCAGAGGTTCTGACGTTTTTTGGTCAGACATTCATTTATGTAAACCTGTTTCCTGGCTATAATAGATGATTTAATTAGATCTGTTTTCCTGTCATGTGTTGTGAATCTAATCATAACATTTTTTCTACCATGGGAACCTAGTAATCGTGCTTCTTTTATATCTGTCACTGATACATTAACGTTTATTTGATCTTTGATGATCTGTATAGTAATGTCTTTACTGTTTGCTTGGGTCATATCACTGGGAAAGAATGGACTGTTCACTATTACTGCGTCTGATAACTTATCTTGCTCGGTTTTTTCCTCTTGTAGTGCAAGGTAGTCATTAAACTGGTTATCCATGTTGTTCTTCCACTCCTTTACTGCTTCCTCAACCTTTGTGTTTATAGATGTTATCTGTTCAGAGTGGCTATCAATGACAGTTTGGAGGGTTTTGCCAAAATCAGTCATTCCAGATGTTGTTAACTTTTGTTCAAGGCTGAAGATTTTGTTTTCAAGTTGTGTCATCCTGGTATCTTGTTGCAGAAGTGATTTACGTTGGTCCATATTTTCATTGATTAATTTGATGATGTATGACTTTAGTGTATCTGGATCATTCGTCATACCTGAGAGATTATCTGGGGTGAAACCAGTGAAGGGGGAGCTTGTGGGGGAGGCAGCCATGTTTGTTGTTGATGCGTCGCCCTGGGTGGTGAGGGGGGTGGAGGGTGTACTGGCGTCCTGGGTAGACAAGTTGACTAGTAGATTTTTTGTGTGTTTCTTGTTGATTTTGGAATTGGTCCTTCTGATGTTACGTCTCATTTTAACACAGTAGTCGGAGAAGTTGGTGCGGCAAGATGAAGCTGTAGGCTGGTAAGCGTTTGTTTGGCAGCGGGGTGGTGCTTTGGGTTTGAGGGGCAGTCTTCCTTTAATCGTCAGTTTATTTGGTTTGTGGGTCTCACTGCTGGTATTCTTGGGTCATTCTGGATGCTACGTTGGTTAGTGCAGTTTTGCTTGCAGCTAGGTCATCATAGGAGCATTGATAAACTCTGGGTGATGAGAAAAGTACGGAGCTCGGATGCCGCTGCTGCCGCTGCCGCCGTACAATCTATCCCTTCTGTCATGTGAATGACATGTACCAGAAACAACACTGGTCCTAGGACTGACCCTTGTGGAACTCCACTCGTCACAGTCGCCCACTCTGACACCTCGTCACGTACCATCACTCGTTGTTGCCTCCCTGTCATGTATTCCCTGATCCATTGCAGTGCCTGTTAATCCTGTCTGGTCCTCCAACTTTTGCACTAATCTATTGTGAGGAACTGTGTCAAAAGTCTTCTTACATTCCAAGAAAACAGTCTACCTATCCCTCTCTTGTCTTACTGCTGTCACCTTGTCATAGAACTCCAGTAGGTTTGTGACACAGGATTTCCCGTCCCTGAAACCGTGCTGGTTGTCGTTGATAAGCTCATTTCTTTCTAGGTGCTCCACCAGTCTTCTAGGTGCTCCACCAGTCTTCTAGGTGCTCCACCAATCTTCTATGTGCTCCACCACTCTTCTAGATGCTCCACCAATCTTCTAGGTGCCCCACCAGTCTTTTCCAGATAATCTTCTCCATGACTTGACATACTATACATGTCAGTGACACTGGTCTGTAGTTTAATGATGTCTGGCTGTCTTCTTTCTTCAAGGGCTCTGGTGGTCTGGTGGCTAAAGCTCTCGCTTCACACGGCGAGGGCCTGGGTTCGATTCCCAGCCAGGGCAGAAACATTGGGCGTGTTTCTTTACACCTGTTGTCTATTTTCCCCATCAGTAAAATGGGTACCTGGGTGTTAGTCGACTGGTGTGAGTCGCATCCTAGGACACTGACCTAATCTGCCCGAAATGCTCAGCATAACAAGGGACTTTCTATATAGTAGTATGTCACTGATGTCAGCTAGGCCTGTATATCATGTACATGTACTTGTAGTAAAATAAAGATATTATTATTATTAAGATAGGGTCTACATTTGCTGTCTTCCGCTGTTTCGATAGATGTGTTGAAGATTGTTGTTAGTGGCACACACAGTGCTTCTGCTCCCTCTCTCGGGACCCACAGAGAGATGTTGTCTGGTTCCACCACCTTTGAGGTATCTAGTTCACTTAGCAGCCTCTTCACCTCCTCCTCGGGTGTGTGTAATGTGTTCAGCACTCGCTGGTGCACCCTACCGTCCCTTTTTACTGGAGTCCCTTCTGTCTCCTCTGTGAACACTTCTTTGAATCTCATGTTGAGCTCTTCTTGGTCGTTTCTTGTGATCTCCCCTCCTTCCCTCCTCAGTCTGATTACCTGGTCCTTGACTGTTGTTTTAGTCCTGTATGTGTGGGTCGAGTCTCAGCTCCTGGTCCTTAAGGCACTACTATATGTCTCATACTACTTAACCTAAGCTCCACCACCATGAGGATTGACTGGAAAAACTGTCTGAGGAGACATGATCACGACATACAAAATACTTAGAGGATCTGAGAGGGACAAAAGAGAGAACAAATAAAAGTGGGATTTACCAGAATTACTCTCATTACACAGTTTGAAGAGTAGACTCGACACTAATAGAAGAGGCCAGGAACCAACAGCGTCGGCACAGGAGCTGAGTCTCAACACATCTACTACAGCAATATGGAGATATTTTTTAAAGCGGAACGAAAAATATTACAGAATTTAAAAGGTGACATCCAACGTTGATATTAAAATTCTGATTATTGAAAAACCACCACCAGCTGTCACGTGACACTGTTTACATTGACCAGCTGTCATGTGACATTGTTTACATCGATCAGCTGATCGATGTAAACATTACCACGTGGCCAGCCAGTGTTTACATTGATCAGCTGATCGATGTAAACATTACCACGTGGCCAGCTAGTGTTTATATTGATCAGCTGATCGATGTAAACATTACCACGTGGCCAGCAACTGTTTACATTGATCAGCTGATCGATATCAACCATACCACGTGATCAGCTAGTGTTTACATTGATCAGCTGTCACGTGACATTGTTTACATTGATCAGTTGTCACGTGACATTGTTTACATTGATCTGCTGTCACATGACATTGTTTACATTGATCAGCTGTCACGTGACATTGTTTACATTGATCAGCTGATCGATATCAACAATACCACGTGGCCAGACAGTGTTTACATTGATCAGCTGACCCTCCGGCCCACTAAAATCCCTGTTGTAACAGAATTGAAATAAAAACCAGGGAAGTTCCCCCAACTTACAGCGGCTAATTACGTCGCTAAGAACCAGAAGATGAAGGGAGGCAGCCGAAAGCGCCAGAAATAATGAGAAAGGTAATATTTACCCTCCTCTTAACTCCTTTGAAAATTTACACCTAAGACTGCTCCTGTGTGTTACACACAACTGTGTAAATCCCCTTGAGTTGTGGGACGAGGGGAAGCTAGGGGAGGAGAAGGAGAGGGGTGGATAGCAGGTGTGGGGGGGATTGGGGGGTGGCTAATATATCCATCATACCCACACGGCCGTAAATCTGAAAACAATTTTATGCTCTGCACAAACATTTATCCAGGGTGGGCCATTTAACCTGTGTGTGTGTGGCGTGGACCCGGCCTTTTCCCTTCCCTGCATAAACCCATTTCAATTTTACATTCCCAATTTAATTTAGAGTATAGAATCTCAATCGAGGTGGCCCGATATTGGATATTTATGTAAATTGGGCGGTGGAGCCGCTGGGGGGAGGGGGAGGGGAGGCAGGGGGGCATTGATTTCATATTGTTTGGTGGAGGGTAGACCAGTGTTGTTGTGTTGGAGTGACTGACACCTGCAACACTGGTGGGTGCAACACTGGTGGCTACAACACTGGTACCTATAACTCTGGTGGGTGCAACACTGGTACCTACAACACTGGTGGCTACAACACTGGTGACTACAACACTGGTACCTACAACACTGGTGGCGACAACACTGGTACCTATAACTCTGGTGGGTGCAACACTGGTACCTACAACACTGGTGGCTACAACACTGGTGGCTACAACACTGGTGGCTACAACACTGGTACCTATAACTCTGGTGGGTGCAACACTGATACCTACAACACTGGTGGCTACAACACTGGTACCTACAACACTGGTGAATACAACACTGGTACCTTCAACACTGGTGGGTGCAACACTGATACCTACAACACTGGTGGGTGCAACACTGGTACCAACAACACTGGTACCTACAACACTGGTACCTTCAACACTGGTGGGTGCAACACTGGAACCTACAACACTGTTACCTAAAAACACTGGTACCTTCAACACTGGTAGGTGCAACACTGGTACCTACAACACTTGTACCTTCAACACTGGTACCTACAACACTAGTACCTTCAACACTGGTGGGTGCAACACTGGTACCTTCAATGATACCTTCAACACTGGTGGGTGCAACACTGGTGGATACAACACTGGTACCTACATCACTGGTACCTACAACACTGGTGCCTTCAACACTGGTGGATACAACACTGGTACCTACATCACTGGTACCTACAACACTGGTGCCTTCAACACTGGTACCTAAAACACTGGTACCTACAACACTGGTACATTCAAAACTGGTACCTAAAACACTGGTACCTACAACACTGATACTTTAAACACTGGTACCTTCAACACTGGTCCCTACAACACTGATACCTACAACACTGGTACCTTCAACACTGGTGGCTACAACACTGGTACTTACAACACCGGTACCTTCAACACTGGTGACTACAACACTGGTACCTACAACAGTGGTACTTTCAACACTGGTACCTACAACATTAGTACCTTCAACACTGGTGGCTACAACACTGGTACCTACAACATTGATACCTTCAACACCGGTGGCTACAACACTGGTGGCTACAACACTGGTGGCTACAACACTGGTGGCTACAACACTGGTACCTACAACATTGGTACCTTCAACACTGGTGGCTACAACACTTGTACCTACAACATTGGTACCTTCAACACTGGTGGCTACAACATTGGTATTTACAACACTGGTACCTACAACACTCGTGGCTAAAACACTGGTACCTACAACACTGGTACCTACAACACTGGTACCTACAACATTTGTACCTTCAACACTGGTGGGTGCAACACTGGTACCTACAACACTGGTACCTACAACATTGGTGCCTTCAACACTGGTAGCTATAACACTGGTGGCTATAACACTGGTGGCTACAACACTGGTACCTACAACATTGGTACCTTCAACACTGGTGGCTACAACATTGGTACTTACAACACTGGTTCCTACAACACTAGTACCTACAACACTCGTGGTTACAACACTGGTACCTACAACACTCGTGGCTAAAATACTGGTACCTACAACATTGGTACCTTCAACACTGGTGGGTGCAACACTGGTACCTACAACACTGGTACCAACAACATTGGTACCTTCAACACTGGTGGCTACAACACTGGTACCTATAACACTGGTACCTACAACACTGGTACCAACAACATTGGTACCTTCAATACTGGTGGCTACAACACTGGTACCTATAACACTGGTACCTACAACACTGGTACCAACAACATTGGTACCTTCAACACTGGTGGCTACAACACTAATACCTACAACAATACTGGTTCCTTCAACACTAGTGGGTGCAACACTTGTGGCTACAACACTGGTACCTAAAACATTGGTACCTTCAACACTGGTAGCTACAACATTCATACCTACAACACTGGTACCTCCAACACTGGTACCTACTACATTGGTACCTTCAACACTGGTACCTTCAACACTGGTACCTTCAAATCTGGTATCTACAACACTGGTACCTACAACACTGGTTCCTACAACACTGGTACCTTATACACTGGTATCTTAAACACTGGTACCTACGACACTGGTACCTTCAACACTGGTACGTAAAACTGATAACTACAACACTGGTACCTACAACGCTGGTACCTACAACACTGGTACCTGCAACGCTGGTACCTACAACACTGGTACCTTCATCACTGGTATCTTCAACACTGGTACCTACAACACTGGTACCTTCAACACTGCTACCTTCACCACTGGTACCTTCAACACTGTTACGTAAAACACTGATAACTACAACATTGGTACCTACAACACTGGTACCAACAACACTGGTACCTACAACACTGGTACTTTTAGCACTGGTATCTTCAACACTTGTACCTACAGCACTGGTACCTTCAACACTGCTACCTTCTACACTGCTACCTTCAACACTGGTACCTTCAACACTGCTACCTTCAGCACTGGTACCTTCAACACTGGTACCTATAATTGGTTATTATTAAGCAAGAAAATAGTCAAGACCTCAGAGTAATAAAGAATAAATTAACCCTTGCAATAGATATTAAAATAAACTAAGGGAGGAAACAGGTCAGGGAAATGCACTTGTATGTATATATTCTGTGGTCAGTCTGAGTAATATTGGTGAGGAAATACGACCAGTGTTTCCAGACTCTGCTCTTGTGATATTCTGACCAGTTGCTGGACCATTGTGGTCACAGGACCCCTATGGTAATAAGTCTAGAACCACAATGGTAATAAGTCAAGGCCCACGATGGTATTAAGTCAAGGCTCACGATGTTAATAAGTCAAGGCCCACGATGGTATTAAGTCAAGGCCCACGATGGTATTAAGTCAAGGCCCACGATGGTATTAAGTCAAGGCCCACGATGGTAATAAGTCAAGGCCCACGATGTTAATAAGTCAAGGCCCACGATGGTATTAAGTCAAGGCCCACGATGGTAATAAGTCAAGGCCCACGATGGTAATAAGTCAAGGCCCACGATGTTAATAAGTCAAGGCCCACGATGGTATTAAGTCAAGGCCCACGATGGTAATAAGTCAAGGCCCACGATGGTATTAAGTCAAGGCCCACGATGGTATTAAGTCAAGGCCCACGATGGTATTAAGTCAAGGCCCACGATGGTATTAAGTCAAGGCCCACGATGGTATTAAGTCAAGGCCCACGATGGTATTAAGTCAAGGCCCACGATGTTAATAAGTCAAGGCCCACGATGGTATTAAGTCAAGGCCCACGATGGTATTAAGTCAAGGCCCCCGATGGTATTAAGTCAAGACCCACTATGGTATTAAGTCAAGGCCCACGATGATATTAGGTCAAGGCCCACGATGGTATTAAGTCAAGGCCCAC